>CM055205.1:3209143-3353813 GCA_029224185.1 Karalla daura | reverse complement strand
AATTCGAGGTGTACTGCCCAGTGTCCTGCATGAGCTGGAAAAACGTAATCAAAACGGTCATGTCGACAGGTTCCACAAAAGTGGATGAGGTCACTTAAAAGCAAAAACGTGAAGGCGAAGATCTGCACTGCAAGTGACCGGCTCCAGCCGTACAAAGTGTGGCTCGGCCGTACTGAAATATTTACTAGCCCGGGGCGGTTGCGCTGTCAGAAACGCAGCGTTTGGCTTTTTTTTTTTTTTTTTTAAAGGGACGGGACTTTTTTTTTTTAAAGGGACGGGACTTTTTTTTTAAAGGCACGGCCCCCTCAGCGTTCCTCCCGACGTTTTCCTGATCGAGCGGAGCCGGAAGTCTCCCGAACTCAGTCGCACCTCATTCAGACTGGACGGAGGCCGCACAGGAATACAACGAAAACATACCCGCCGGTCTCCGCACAGCTCGGGTTTGGGGTGACGAACCGCAAAAAGTCCTAGAATTAGCGTTCTGCGACGCTCCGCTCTTTGCCGCATGGCTTCTCACTTATTCTTGGGGGGGAAAAAACTAAATAAATAACAACAAAACACGTCCCAAAATACAAGCCCAGCCGCTGATGAGTAGCAGGCATGGATCGGCCCCATCACCTAATCCTACAGTATCAGGTATTGAATTACGAGGCCACCCTTGTCTATCTATATGACAGTAATGTATGTGTGCGCGCCGAGGGTGGAACGGGGAGGTGACGGCTTCTGTCCTATCTGGCGGCCACGCTCTCCAGGGAAAACGTCCTCTCTGTCGTCTCGTTTCACTGATGAGTCAGCCTGTGCATGGGGAACTCCACACTGCGAGTCCCTCAGAGGGACAGTGGAGACGCGACGGCAAGACGGAAGCGCACCTTTGCTCCGGACGCCGGAGCCGGAGCCTGCACGGGTGACAACGTCGACAGGTTGTTAACAAGCGGCGGTCCGTCGTCAAACCCGCCACAAAAACAGCATTGTGAAATAAGCCACAAGTACACACTCAGAGGCCTGGGGTAAGGCAGGAAACAGGAAATAGGCCCCTAATGAGGCACAAGCTGTACTTTTCCTCATTGCTCGCAACCAAAGGAGATTAACTGATTATCATTAACCGGTTGCTGATACATGCGGAATCCTTACGTTTCGTCAGAGCCACTCTCTTCCCGTATCGAAGCGCAGGGGGGATGGGAGACGCTGACCCCCTGGCCGGACGTTTCTGCGCGTTGCTTTCACGCAACGCAGCCCCCGGGGGCCTCTCTCTCCCCCCAGCACGATGGAGGACAGCCGGGACAATACAACGCGTCATCTCCACGGGTCGGACGCCGGAGCCACTCGAGGGGTCGACATTCTTCGCGTCCGACACGCAGCTAATGGGAAACACATTTGGATCAACATCCTCCACTTAAATGAAGCGGGCCACGGAGCGAGCCATTGTTTGTCCGTGAAAGGGGGGGGAGGAGGCGAACACAGAGGCGGAGAGAAGGCGCCGCGACGGGCAGACGAGAGGCCTCAGCCTCACCTCGCTCATGCTAATGTTCTGGCCCAGGGCAAATGCTCTGCCCGGCGCGGCGAGAGCTTTGAGCCGAGAGGGAAGCACGCCGTGACGCAACGTCGTCGCTCAGGGTTTCCCAGCTTCCCATTGCTTCTAGGAAGTTCCCATTGCTTCGGTTTCGTCACGTTCGACGAAACCGAAGACGCGTGCGGCTTCAAAAAGCATGTAAATGAGCGTCACGGCGCTGTTGATTTCCTGCCTCTTGCACCCACGCTTCGCGCGGCCCGGGGCGCCCTGGAGAGCGCGACGCGCGCTGAACGAATGCAGCAGGGCGCCCGATTCACCTGTAAAAGCGGCGGCCAGGGCCGGGTGTCTGGAAGACTGCGCAAAGGGCGCCGGGGCCTTCATCTCAGTCTAAATGTCAGCCCTCCACACAGTCTTCAGGGGCTACCTCGGCGCGGGCAGTGCCAGCTTGCATCATGAATCAACGGCTGTAAACAGCGGCCACGGCCTCGGCCAATATGCATTCCCTCCGCGAGGTTGGCATTCAGATAAGGGCCCGTCTTGATCCGCCCGGCCGTCGCGCCCCGGCGGCTCTGATACCTAATGTACGAGGCCGCGACGGGCGCCATGCGACGCGACCCGGACCCGGGCCCGTCGCCGCGGCAACCGGTATCAGCCGAGAGGCCGGCAGATGGTGTTTTCATTAAAGAACTCAGGCCGACGGAAGAATCAACCCCATGACTTTTGCGCCGCTGCACTCATCATATTACATTAAAGTTGAAAAAAAACAACAACAGCGAAAATACCCCCCCCCACCCCCCGCCCCCCCCAAAAAAAAGAAAACAAGGAAGGCCTGACACGCGGGGGCTATCTGGTGTCCCCCGTTACAGCGTCCGCAACTCCGGAGCATGATCCCCACAATGCACTGGGAACACTGCATGCGACAAATCTGTAACTCCTCACGTTTCAGCTCCAGCGCGGCCTCCCCTGTTTTACTGTGCGCAACCCCCCCCCCCCCCCCCCCCCCCCCCCCCCCCCCCCCCCGATCCGACCGAGCCCCTGGATTCCAGTCGGCTCCCGCACCTTCGCTTTGTAATAAGGTCTCTAATCAGTTTCCCCCCCCGGGCGCGGCGTTTTACGGGCTCACGCGAGCTTCCGAACAGCCTCCGTTTACCGGTCGGGGCATTTACGCACCGGATTACGCGCCTCGCCCCTTTTCGATTCGCTGACATAGGGGTCGGAGGCGGCGCGGCCCGGGCGCGCCGACGGTCTCGGGGACGAGACGCTTTTGCGGCCCGCGCTCGCCCCTTGTGACAGTGGAGCCGCTCGCGAGGCGTCCCGCTCGCTGGGGCCCGGGGAGAACAGAACGCCCATTGTCCCGTGTCCCAGTGCACGCCTCTGAGGACGTCTGCGGTTGGGACCGATTCGGTCTCGAGGGAGAGAGAGAGAGAGAGAGAGAGAGGGAGAGAGGGAGAGAGGGGAGAGGAGAGAAGTGCGCCGCTCACAGTTACCCTACAGCCCCCCGAGGGGTAACTGAAGGGGCATTTAGATCATGTGATTACGTGACGGTATTACGGCTGCAGCGATACAGACGAATGGACTCCAAGGGGTAACTCAGCGGCGACTGCATAATCTCACTGTTTCACGCATTCACCGACTCACTGCTTCAACGCCCTGGCGGAAGATGCACTTGTTGTTCAATCCCAGCCGAAACTGGCACGAAAATGACGCAGATTCTGGTGACGAGCGCGGCCCTTTGAGCCCCTCACGACGCACATACGGCAGCCGTCGCACCCCGAAACAGGAAAGCAGGACAGGAACAGAGCGATCGGCTTGCAGCCGAGGGCCCGAGCGGGCTGGAGGGACAGACGGGCTTCCCGAGACGGGTTTTGTGGGCAGAATCTGACTAATCTGACAAACCTGACTAACATGGCAGAAGCCGAGGAGCCCTCACTGGCCCAACAGTGCCGAACCCCGATCCTGGGGGTGAAAAGCAAGAGATGGGGGTTTCGAGGAAAACGTGAAAAAAGAAAAAAAAAAACCCTGTTAGAAACTGCTTGTGCACTACAAAGCCCAGCCTCCCCCACCCCCCACCCCCCATCACATCAGACACATGGTAAAGTCGGACTCGCTACTTCCTGTATTTACATAGTAGTTTCTGCTTCACAGAGCACAGAGAAGTACTCCATTACATTCTGCATTAACGGGGACCGCACAGATGTTATCACCTCCGTCACAGCCAGCCAAGCACTCAAGTGGGTGGATTTGTATGTGTGTGTGTGTGTGTGTGTGTGTGTGTGTGTTCCTCCAGCCTGGTCTGACCAGGAAAACTGCAGAAACCTACCTAAAATGCTAACTGTGGTGAAATCTATTTCCGCAAGGCCTTCATGGTGTACACCGAATTTCGTTTTTTTCTCTGTCTACACCATGAAGCCTGCCTCTTCCGAGCCAGCGCGAACACGTGCATCAATTAGAACGAGAGCGGAGTCTTGTCAGCAAGACGCCGGCGACGGCTCGGATGAAAGCACCTGGCAATCTTGCGCTCGGGGCGACACAGGAAGCACATGGTTTTGCTCGCGCCCGCAACACCGAGGGGAAAGTTGCGCCGCGGCGGGAGAGCCGTACAACATTCAAATCAGCAGGTGTGGCTACGGCAGCCGAGGATGTTCAGTCTGCATCGACGTGTGTGTGTGTGCGCGTGCGTGCGCGTGTCTGGCCCGCAGCAGGGAGGCCTCCCAGAGAGAAAACACTGCGTCCTGGCATTCTGCAGGCTGCAGGACTCTGGGTGCGGGGAATTGAGCAACATGAAGGTCTTACCAGAGGAAGTGGTGAAGTCTGACTCCAGGCAGGGCTGAGGAGCCGCTGAGCTCCCCGAGAGAAACACCTATAAAAACACACACACACACGCAGAGAGAGAGAGAGAGAGAGAGAGAGAGAGAGAGAGAGAGGACGGTCAGAACTAATGAGCAGCAAGGATGAAAATCACAGTGGCGCTACCAGCACTTGCGGGCCTGGGAACGACTGGAAATGTGTTGCCATGGCGCTAAGAACTGACCTGGGAGTAATTCAGAGAGATTAAGACGCCGTATGATAATATTTTTTTTGGGGGGGGGGGGGGGGGGGGGGGGGGGTACCGAGGCGCCTCCTGTTTTCATTGGGAGTCACCAGTCAGTGCAGCGGACGTGCAGTCCGGAGTGGACGGGTCCTGCGTGGCAGGATGCAGTCAAAGTGCCACATCCGGGTAGCATGACTGACATGTGACACTCGGGCAAGTGTCAGCCGCTTTTAAATAACCCCTGGTGGTTTCCTCATGTGGTTAGGAGCTCGAACGGCCACAGGCCCACCCCCGCAACCCACCCCCCCCCCACCCACCCCACCCCACCCCCACTGCCGCTGCACACAAATCCCTGTGTACATTTCTCAACCCTTTTGGACCGGCGGCACTCTCTCTCTCACACACACACACACACACGCGCACACACACACACACACACACACACACACACGCAGACACGTGTCAATATATCTTTCTGCGTGTGTCAGAGCCCGGAGTGGAGCGCGGCATTTCGGGGAGGAAAAGGCTCATAAATAATACAACAGCGATGAAGGAACATGCGCGGGGGGGGGGGCAGAAAGCAGCGCCCGCGTTGGGCCCGCCGTCCGGCGTTTTGGCCGGGGAAACCGTCGGGGGGGGGGGGGTCACGGCGAGTTCACGGCGGGGTCTCGGGGGAGGAGGAGGAGGAGGAGGGGGGGTGGGGGGGGCAGAAACGAAACGAAACGAAACAAACAACAACAACAACAACAAAAAAAACAAACAAACCCCCGTGAGCGATTATGACGGGTGTGAGAAAAGAAAGCGTTTGTTTATGTCATTAATCCAGCGGCAGGACAGGGCTGGTCATCTCCCTCCGACAGACGGTAATCACTTGTAATCAGACTTAATGGGCACTCTAATGGGAAAGCTTTCCGCCCTGCGCGCTCCGTCTGCAGCTCGCTCTGCCTGCGCGCGTGCGCGGGCGCGTGCGCTCATACATTTGCGCCCCGTCCGGCGGGAAATGCAACCTCGCGCTTCCATCTGAAAGGGAATTATGGTTTTAATAACGCCGCCTATCGCGAACAGGACAACACAATCAAGCCCTGCTTGCGTGCGATGCTAATTTACATATCTGTTCCGCTTGCCATTCTCTCCGGGCCTCATTTGGATGCGTTTGTTTCTGGGCGGGGGCTGGTGGCTCCGCTGAGCACCCCGGCTCTCGTCAGCCCCGCTGCGGCGTTGCAGGGAGACACGGTTTTCATTGCTCCGCGAGCTGCGTCATGACTTGCTGTATATTCCGGTCTGGCGCTTGCTTGCTCGCTTTTTTCGAGCCTTTACAACCCACTCGAGGTGCTTTTTTCATAACGCAAGCCGCATTCACCATCATTATACAGTCGTATACTGGTGGCGCAGTGACTTGAGCAGGACGCTACATAATGTAGCCTACATATGTAGGCCTACATATGTAGGCTACATACAGCATACATAAGGCTACATAATCCTACATAAAGCTACATAAAGCATACAGCCTACATAAGCCTACATAAAGCATAAAGCTAGGCTACATAAAGCCTACATTATGTAGGCTACATAATGTAGCCTGCATGTAGGCTACATAATGTAGGCTACATAATGTAGCCTACATGCAGGCTACATTATGTAGGCTACATAATGTAGCCTGCATGTAGGCTACATAATGTAGCCTACATAATGTAGCGTGGGCTGAGAGCTGAACCGTCTACCCCCTAGCGAGATCCCTCTTGATCTTGTACATGTACGACCGCCATGACACAGTCCGTGGCGGTGACAGAAGAGGGATCAACCAGTCTGTTATCACTCCCAGAGCGACACACACGCGCGCGCCGACGGATCAAACACCCTCCGCCCCGGGCCTTCAACCTAACCGCACTGTAATCCCATCCGGGGCGACTTCAGCGGCTCGGGTCATCCAAGACCTGGGGCCCGATCGCAAGCCACGAGGCCTCGCTCCCGACACGTGGTGGACGCAGGGAGGCCGTCGCCTCGCTTTAGCGCCTCCACCGGAACAATCTGGTCGGCTTTCAGGAAGCAATACTTCGCGTCGGGTTTTTCACGGGGAAACAGGCCGCGGTCTCCCGGGTGGACCGTCTTGTCTCCAGTCCGACCGGCTCGGCGGGCAGGGTATTTTCTTACGTGACGTCACCCACGCTCCGAGCATCGCGGGCTGCTTACACAAAGGAGCGGCCATGGAGGCCACGAGCGCTGGCGGCCTCTCTCTCATGGCCTCCGCCGCGGTGATGTCTCCGCATGTATTTTGACAGCTGGCTAATTGTCTGTTAGACTAGCACCGCGCGTGCTGCGACGTGCCAGCACAAACTGGAGGACAGGACCGCCAGCTGCTCAACGCGGACGGCAAACAGCGATGCATTTACTGACGAAACCCGGCCTCTCGGCTTGTTTTACGAGGAGAGGCCAGAATCTGAAAGAATAACTGAATGTAAACATGGCTTTTTTTTCTTTTTTTTTTGCACTTTCCAGAAAACTCCACAGGGCCTCCTTTGGAAGCCGAGGCAGGAACTTTCACATACACTGTATACACTGTGGACCCCGGCTTTGGAATGCATCACTTTTGGGTGTGAAAAATACTTCATATTGAGGAAAGAATGTATGACTAACTGTAGCTTGAACATGCTCGAGACACTAGAAAAAAGCGCTCCACTTAAAGTCCTGCATATATGCTTGCACCGCCTGCAGAATCTTTAATGGAGTACTTGAAGAGCATCATAAAAATGACATGGATCGTAATGAATATCTCTGGAGCCACTCTAATCTGGGTTCATATTACTGCCATAATAACTTCTTGTAAATGTATGACATGGCGCTGTAACACATCTAATGTCCTCCATGCCCCTGATCAAACTTGTTACATTTTCAACCAACAGTCTGACACTAGATTCTGATGCTATTACCCAGTCAGACAAGTGTGTGTGTGTGTGTGTGTGACTGTGCATGCATTTTAGTGAGGAGAGACACAAGGAGAGAGATGAAAAGAAGGTGTGTGTGTGTGCGTGTGTGAGGAAGGGAGAGAGAGAGAGAGCGAGGGAGAGAGACAAAAACACCCACTGATAGAGTCTGTTACTCAGTTTCCATGGTGACTTGAGTTATATTTGACAATGTGACGCACATTTTCAGCATCCACTTTCGCTGTTCATCTTCTTCATCTTTTCCACTGCGGTGAACTGAAAGTATGAATGGTTTATCCCAAACAGCAGTGAGATACGTTGACATTTGGGCCCGGCTCCTGGGCCGGGATGGCCGGATGTCCTGATCGCTGTTGACAGGCGCACTGCAGCGCTGCTGCTGGGAGAGGCTAGTGTCCTCCTCTGTGCTCCCCCCGGCGGGACTGTGCCCCGTGGGATTCTTGCGATCCCGACTCGCTACTTCCAACTTCCTGGTTGCACTGCGATCCATCCTAGCCCGCGTGCTTTTCCTCCCAAGTGCCTCTCCGTTAACTCAAAAGAACTGCTCCTCAGCATGGATTCCACACTAGCTCCTCTGGACTGAATGAGTGGGGCGGTACAATATTAGATGCAACATGCAGTAATGCTTTTGAGTAGGTGGAGAGATGGCAAAGAAAGCAACTTGTGTGAAACAACAGTGACTCCGACCAATGAGAGTTCGGGAGTTGGGTTTGGGAGCACTTGCACTCTGCTCAGAGGAGCAGCCAAAAAAGAGGGGCGGGCCTTTAGGGCTGCCATGCTCCTCTGATTGGCCAAACACATGCATTCACATCAGAGCCGGACAGTCCAGACTCAAGCTCGACAAAGTGATAGTCTGGACTTTCGGATGGTTGTGAACGCTGGCCCAGGCTCTAGCTCAGACTTCAGAGGTGAACTCTGGTCTGCCAAAAGACGCGGGTCTCGGTCTGGACTCACGACACTGACCAGCGGGATGGATAAAAACAGAGCAACCGAGATGGAGAGCGACACAGTGGAGGGAGAGGGTGGCAGGCATGCTGTGGCACACAGCGAATGGATAATCAGATATTTTCTTTAAAAAAATCAAGTGATAGAGAAACACAGCTCTCTGAGAGAGACACAGAGAAAGAGAGATAGCGATGGGTCGTACTGTATATATATCTAGCTGTGTACCAGCGGCCACACTTACCACATACCAAAACAAATCTGCATGAAAAAGCGACTGGCGAACTGGATCGAGCCAGGGTGTGACGTTTTCCATCTCCCACCGCTCCGTCCAGACTGGAGTCCGGACAACCTGAGACGCGGAGCACGAGCGCACCACTCATCGCGGAAAATGATGAACATGCGGCGCATAACGAAGACGCCGACACTGGCAGACACAGTGTGTAAAGCGCCGGTACTTCCTTCTGAAGGGCAAACCGTCCGCGTTGCTCGGGGCTGTTTCGGCCGCGGCGGTGTTCCGTGTCGAACGGGCCCGCACGAGCGCCACTGCTGTTGTTGCGCCCCGGGCACCCGACGCGCCCTCGCAGGAGACGCGGGCCGACGGGCGCCGCGGGGCACCCGGACGTCCGACATCTCTGCGGCGCTTTTCCCTTCCGCGTGATCGGGCGAAACGAGGCACGCGCGCACGCACACACACGCACCGATGTTTGTTATCAACATGTAAAATGGAGGGGAGGAAGCGCCGAAATGGAAGACGGCATCAAAACAAAAAGAGTGTGCTTGCCATTCACTTCTAAGGAAAATATGTATGTGTTTACACGCCTTAAGCCAGGGGCTTAACATACCCCTGGGTAGGGGGATTTTTAAAAGTGCGTGCATATTTTCTTTCCATTTTTCTTTAATCAATATAACACTGTGCTCTTTATTAAATCTCAGTGATGAGATTTTGCCACTCTCCAGGCAAAAAAAAACCTTTTCCAGTCTCCCGGACCGAAGGCTGAGGTCGAGGCTTGGTCAAGGACGGCGCGCACACAATGATGCGTAGGAGGTGAGGGGAGTGCTTCGGGAAAAGCATGCGGGCGTGCGGGGAAGCGTCATTCCGAGTGGGAAAGCCCTCAGTCGGGCTCGAAACCAGGGGACCTTTGGGCTGTGAGCTGCGGAACGATGTGGAGGGGTCCGGTGGCCTTGGCTTTCATCTGTCCTGAATGCATGTGATTCCCCTGGGCCAGAGCCATCGGGCCCCATACCCCGCGTCCCTACATACGGTCCCGGGCTATGCCTGTGATCCGCCGGCCCGCCGGGCCCGCTGCCAGCTGGACGGGAAACTGACACCTGCCATGGAATGTGAGAAAAGGCTGGCAGGGCGGCGACTCAAGGTCAAGGATCCGTGTGCCACATTTCCTGATTTATCTCCTTCCCCTGTGAAAATAAATGCCCCACAAATCCAGGCGATGGGTTTTAAGAGCTGCAAGTTCACTTTCCATCACCTCACGCGCGGAGGAGGGAACGCAGTGCTGGTTCAGCATACTCCTGCTGGTGTCTCCCACCTCCCCCAATCTCTACTATAAATAGAAGTCAGGAGAGTTTCATCCTCCTCACACACCTTCGTTGTGACCGGGCAATGGCGGACATACTTGCAGTGGAGTGAACATGAAATTTGTTAGACGATGGGCCGGCCACCTGTTTCCACTCTGCAGCGCGCTGGTGAAGGCTGCAGCAGATTGAGTGTGAGGTGCAAAGAGGTGAGAAGACGGACGCACGAAAGAGGAGAGGCAGACAGGAAGCGATGTGAGAGCAAAGAGGGGCACAATGGGCCCGCAAAGGCTGCTCCTTGAAACCAAAGCAGAAATGACTAAAAACTCTGAAATGGGAAACCTTTTTTTTGGGGGGGAGTTGAAAGGGTGTCTGTGAAGATGTTAGGTGCCAAGAGCTGACAGAGGCGTTTTCAAACAAGGAAGCGAGGCAGATAAAACTGCACAGGGAGATGAGGCAGGAGTCTGCCTTTGAAAAAAAAAAAAAAAACGAAAAGGAAATCTATCTAGACCATTGGAAAAAGGAAAAAAGACAGGGCCTTCAAATTTTCAACCGAGCAAACCCGATGACTGGCATCATTAGTGTCAGCGGAGTGGACTGCACCTGAGGAGACGGCTGCCACCGCGACCAGGCGTGGGCGGGCCGGCGCACCACCCGACCGTGCCCTGGAGAGGAGAGCTGAGAGGAGAGAGAGAGGCTCGTCCTGGGAGCTGAGCAAGCGCTGCTCCTCACAACGTCAAGCGGCCATTCTCCAGCTCCCCCAGCTCTTCTTCTGAGCCGTCGGCCACATTGCAGACGGCAGTAGCAGAAAGGTGGAACTCCAGGAAGAAGCCTGGGATCGTCTTGCAAAGCTCAACTGCTGACATCATTCCCTTACATTGCCTTTTTATTTGCTTAGATTAAATTCTTAACGCTTAGGCCATCTACATTTTGACTACAACAAACACTAAGAAAAAGCATATTTCAGCTCTACCACTGACGTTATATCACAGCATTTACAATAGTTGGAGGAGCATCCGGATAATGCGGCCTCTGAGGGGCTGACTTGTACGGCCTCGGGCCTCCGCGGCCTGCGGGCCACAAGTAGCAGAGGTCCAAATGGCGTCGCGCTCAAGCAAAGCCGAGCCGGCGAGGAGATGAAACACGGCGGCAAGTCTCCGGTCCATCACAGGACAAGCACACAAGCACACCATTCGCTCCCCCCGGGGAGTCAGCCTCTCCAGTTGACCTCAATGGATGCCTCAGGGCCGCGGGAGGAAACCAAAGTCGGTCACTTTCAAACCAGCAGCGTCACGAGTGCGTGCAGCTTCAATACAGCGTCGGGTCGGGGGGGGGGGGGTGAAAAAAAACAAACCCAAAACAGCAGCACGTGTGACCGGGTGTGTTGCCGGGCTTGGCGTTACGGGCGGCTCGGGGAGAGCGCGTCGCAGCGCGGAACCCCGACTCGAAGAGGCCGTTCGAGGAAGCCAGCGAGGGGGGGGGGGGACCAAGCAAGACACCCTCGTCGTCTAACGCGCGTGATCCCGTCCCGTGTGCTCCGATTCGCTCTGCGGTCGAAGGTGCGTCCCGTGGGGACCAATGAACACTAGCAATGATAACGATGACGCGTCGTTCGAAATTGGCGGGATTCCAGTTCCTGCTCTTGCGTGGTCACACGGAGAGGAGCCTGGGCGGTGCCGGATTACCCGGGCTAATCGTTACGAGCCGAGATGATGCGAGGTACGACACGCGCGTGACGCGCACGTGACGTCGTCCAGAGCGCACTGCAACATTCCGATACTGGTAACAAGGGGGGGTGGGGATCAAAATTTCATGCATCCTCTGGTCTGCTCACATCACCCGGCGAGATACACACACACACGCTCAGACGCGCACGCCTCGCTCTCGGCCTGACAGCCGCCGCTCTCGCCCCCGTGCCGAGCGAGCGCAGGTCACGTCGGGACAACGCGCGTTCGCAGCGATGCCGAGTCCCCCCCCCCCCATCCCCCCACCCCCCTCCCCCTCCCCCACCCCACTTTCCGCCTCACGGACGCTATGTCAGGGCCGGAGCGGTGAAAAAAGAAAAAAAAGAAAGAAAAAAAAAAAAAGAGGCAAGGAGGGGAGGGTGCAAAAAAAAATAGAAAAAGAAAGAAAAAAAAAGGAGCTCTTTTCAAATTGATGACAGCAGTGGGCGCTGAGGGAAACCATTGAGAGGAGTGTATGAGGCAGCATCGTAGCGTCTGCCTGCCACCCCCCCCCCCTCCCTCTCTCCCTCTCCCTCCCCCGCCCCCCCCCCCTCCCCTCCCGACATCAAAAGTGTGCGCCCATCCTGAGCCGACGGAGCTCCAGATCGCCGCGGTGCACGCTGGGTAGGAGAGGACAACTCAGGACACACGCGGGGACTTTAAGGATACTGCAGTAAGCTGTTCACAATGAAAAAAAGAGAAAAAAAGAAAAAGAGGGAAGAGATGCAGAGAGACAGAGGGAGGGAGGGAGGGGAGGGGCGAGGGAAGGGAAGGGAAGGGAAGGGAAAAGGAGACCAAAACACTGGCAGGACGGCAGAAGGATGGAGGAATGTGACTAACGTTTCATCCTGACGAGTGTGGAAGTGTTTGACGCAGCACTCCCCCCCCCCCCCCCCCCCCCGCCTCCCCCCTCCCTCCGCTCACTGTTTATGCCATTAGAGCCGCGCCGGGAGACGCATGCGAGCGTCCCCCTCAACCCCCCCCCCCCCCCCCCCCGGCTGCGGTCTCCGCCATCCCTCGCGAGGGGTGCGTCGGTTTCACGTCGAGAAATGGCCGGGACACGGACCCCGCGGGATGCGGGAATTAAGTGACCTCCAAAAACTGCAACGTCATCTGTGCAAAAATGACATTTTTCGATGGATGGAACAGATAGACAGAGCGCTTAGCGCCAGGAAAGTTCTCATCTCGAGAGACATTTCTGTTTAGAGATATTTCTATCTCTAAACGCCATTCACTGAATGATTAGACCAGTGCATCGGGCACTTGCGCACGCGAGGCGCAAACCTGGCAACCCAGCAGCCCCGGAGCCTGCTCCCGATCGGCCTCCGCGACGGCCCAGGCGGCTGCTTCTGTCGTCGGCCCTTCCCGATCGCCCCGCCACCTGCCGCCGCGGACGCCGAAGCGTCTCTGCGCGTCATGTCCGCTCAATTCGCATTCGCGCAGTGCACCGACTGGGAATACGCTGCCCGGAACGCGGTCGTGAGGGGCCGCAGACGCGCCGCGAAAGCGCGCACGCGGAGGGAGGATGCGTTCCATCGGTTTCCCTGCGACGCGCGCGCACGCCAGGCGAACCGTGATGAGGATGTTGAATCCCGCGGGACGCTCCGCTGCCGGGTTCGCATGCTTCGGGTTGCAGGGTCTCGGGGGCCAGATCGTCGGCTTCACGTGCCAAACCCTCGCCGCGCGTCTCTCGCGGCCTGGCACAGGCGCGGCTATTGAGCGCAACTCGCGCAGCAATCGCGCTCTCGACAAAGGGCGTTTTGCAAACGAGGGAGGGAAAAAAGAGGAGAGGCGACGAGTCGATGTTTGAAAGCGTGTCAAGCGGAGCCAGTGCCCCCCCTCAAACCATATTGCTGCAATGGTCGCGGAGACAGACGGATGATTCCAGAAAGGCACTTCAGTGATGAAGAACACGACAAAGAGGGATGAGAGAGGAACCTGTCTGCCTTACATGCAGCCTCTGTTTCCTATGCGTATGTGCACCCATCTAACCTGGCTCACACTGCTTTCCCTGGCAAAGCTCTTAAGACTGACCTTGCTCGCTTTGCCACCCCCCCACAACGCATAAACACACACACACACACACACGCACACACACACACACCTCACTCCTCCTTGCTACCGTTTAACTGCCCACCACCATGCTGATGACACCTAGGCGTCTGCTGTGTGGCCTCAGATGAAACCCCAACCTCTGCATGACCTCTCTGCGTGTTCTGCGCTATTTCAAGTGTGCAAATTAGCTCCGATGCACACGCAGAGAGAGAGAGAGAGAGAGGGAGAGGGAGAGGGAGAGGAAAAGGGAGAGCGGGAGAGCCGTGGGGGGAATACACGTTACGTGGACTGTGTCCGCGCTGATTGTACACCGCTGCTTCCTGCCAGATGTGACAGCGAGGCCGCGGGCGTGCAGACAGAGGCTAGGTGGGTGGGTGGGTGGTGGTGGGGGGGAGGGGTTGTTGAGGGAGGGATGGCTGATATGTATGGGTGGGGATGAGGGAGGAGGATAGGCGGGGACACACCTGTCCTAAAGACACCCAGCCCTGCTCTGCACAGTCACATCGTCTCAGGTGCTCCCACACGTCCACATGTCAGAGACGTCAAAACCTCGAGAACGCCACAGTCATCGCCATCCTCGCCGGCATCATTGTCGTCATCACCGTTATCATTGCCGTCGTCGTTATCGTTGTCGTCCCCATCGACGCTGTCATTGTCACCATTGTCGTTGACACTGTCATCATCATTATCATCGCCATCGTCGTTATCACTGTCGTCATGGTTATCACTGTCGTCATGGTCAGTCATCATCCTCGTTATCTTTGTCGTCATCAGTCGCATTGTCATCATCATCACAGTCACCGTTATCATTGCCATCAGTGTTATCTGTCGTCATCATCATTGCCATAGTAGCTCTTACCATCGTCGTCATCATCACTGTCATTGCTATCATTGTCGTTGACACTGTCATCATCATTATCAATGTCCTTACTGTTATCTTTGTCGTCATCAGTCTCATTGTCATCATTATCACAGTCATCGTTATCATTGCCATCACTGTTCTCTGTCGTCATCACTGTCATTGCTATCATTGTCGTTGACACTGTCATCATCATTATCATTGTCCTCGTTGTTATCTTTGTCGTCATAAGTCTCATTGTCATCATCATCACTGTCACCGTTATCATTGCCATCACTGTTAACTGTCGTCATCATCATTGCCATAGTAGCTCTTACCATCGTCGTCATCATCACTGTCATTGCTATCATTGTCGTTGACACTGTCATCATCATTATCAATGTCCTCATAGTTATCTTTGTCGTCATCAGTCGCATTGTCATCATCACAGTCACCGTTATCATTGCCATCACTGTTCTCTGTCGTCATCAGCTCTTACCATCGTCGTCATCATCACTGTCATTGTTATCATTGTCGTTGACACTGTCATCATCATTATCATTGTCCTCCTAGTTATCTTTGTCGTCATCAGTCTCATTGTCATCATTATCACAGTCACCGTTATCATTGCCATCACTGTTCTCTGTCGTCATCACTGTCATTGCTATCATTGTCGTTGACACTGTCATCATCATTATCATTGTCCTCGTTGTTATCTTTGTCGTCATAAGTCTCATTGTCATCATCATCACTGTCACCGTTATCATTGCCATCACTGTTATCTGTCGTCATCATCATTGCCATCGTAGCTGTTACCATCGTCTTCATCATCACTGTCATTGTTATCATTGTTGTTGACACTGTCATCATCATTATCATTGTCCTTACTGTTATCTTTGTCATCAGTCGTATTGTCATCATTATCACAGTCACCGTTATCATTGCCATCACTGTTCTCTGTCGTCATCAGCTCTTACCATCGTCGTCATCATCACTGTCATTGTTATCATTGTCGTTGACACTGTCATCATCATTATCATTGTCCTCATAGTTATCTTTGTCGTCATCAGTCTCATTGTCATCATTATCACAGTCACCGTTATCATTGCCATCGCTGTTCTCTGTCGTCATCATCGGCATCGTGGCTGTTGCCATTGTCGTCATCATCACTGTCATTGTTACCGCTGTCGCCATCGCCATCATCATAAGCCACTGAGGCCGCAGTGCTGCCCTCAGTCTCATTTCATCAGTTGCGAGCAAAACAACCCTTAAGGGTGTCCACAAGAATCCCCAAGTGAATCTCAATAGCTTCTGAGGACTTCCCCGAGACCTTCCAAAAAATAACTGACTTTCAACTTTCAAGCCCTAATCAGCAACACATCCTTAACTGCAACAGTTGTAGATTGGAGTTACATCTATAGAGCACAATCATACAACAGACATCAGATCAGCTTGGAAAGAGGAATAAATTAAACCAAACTTTGTTAAAATATGCCTTTGGCAAGTAAAACATTTTGTATGATTTAGAAAGAGCTTGAATTCCAACAAAAGCTGATATTAAATTAAATATCAAATTAAAAATTACATTCATTAAATCGGTACTTTTTCATACTTTTAAATGGCCTTATTTCCCCCAAAATCGGTTTATCAACTGGACCACACAGGCAGCTTGCCTTTCTAGGAGTGAAGTTTTATATCCAGTGTTACCTCATGAATGAGACAATTTTTGTTGTTGTGGCCGTTGTTGGAAGTGATTAGGGCTTGTGCACAAGTCTACCCCGAGGCAGAGAAGTGTCTGTGTGGTGAGAAGTTGCAAATCGGCTGTTGATGGGCTGGGTTTTGGCTGCTGCTACAGCTGTTACGATCCGGAGAGCTTGTTTGGTGTTCCTTTTGCCAAATTCTTTCTGCTGCTTGTCCTTAAGCTAAGGAATTTGTTAGCATGACGAATCATGACGCAAAAAGTGGACATACAGTCGACATAAACATGGGACCAGTCCAAAAACATTATAGTCACTTGTCACAGTCATATCTGACATGAGCCCACTGTCAATATCACATTAACACAGTTCTGGCTCGTTTTTGACAAGGTTTCTAGTCAATGAAAAACTGCATAATGTGTCACTTTCTCAAGGAGAATTTGTCAATAAAAACATGCTTAAGATTGCACAGTATTTAAGGCACCACAGAAGAGGGGGTGGCGTATACAGGTCCTCATTAGCTGTTAAAGGGACAGACACTAAAACTTCATATGTTTTAATAGGGTGAATCAAAGGGGGATGTTCTTTGAACCTTGAAATCCTTGACTGTTTTAATCTGTGACAAGTTTAAGCAGTTTAACCCCCAAATTCCACTGGATGCTTTACTGTTGAAACGTGGTCCTGTCCAGCATCCCATATTTCACCAGGTATATTAGGAGCCTTGTGAGCTAGCTGAATTCATGCAATAACATGAGATCCCATGATAATTCTGAACTATGATACCGCGAAATCCCACCATAAATGTACTGTACAAAGGAAACAACAAACATTAGTTTAGACACGGAGGAGTGCTATTTCTTGTGGTTTTCCACTGCAACAATGAGTCTCTCCTCTCCCTGTCGGACGTCTGACCTGGTGCCACCGGTAATGAGGTTGTGGGTTAGGGATGTGATATATGATCTGCGTACTGTTTTATTTTGAAAGATGACAGAATTACGTGCCGACATTGAGGTAAACTTCCGGTCCGGTGTGATCTGCGCGTTGTGAAGCCTCTAGAGGCAGATGAATATTTTATCCAATGTTGTCAGTATTCAGTTTGCTCATAGAGACTGATTTATGAATGTAAAAATGTTTTAAAACCTGGTCCTATAATACTGTGAAGCAGAGTGCTCTTCACATGACAGACCAATTATGAGGTTTCTGCCTCATCGACAAATGATATCGGTCAAACTGTTCCAGGTAGAACAGTCTTTTATGTGAGTGCATGAAAATGCACAGCAGTTGGTGCATTTTTGTATCAAATGCATACAATCGACTGATTACAGAACACTGCTGGCTCACTTTGACCCACCAGGTGCATTTCGGTGGTTCATGTGAAAAGTAATGAAGGCAGCGATGTGGGAGATAGTAAAAGAGAGAGAGCGTCACAGCAAAAGTTTGAAGCCTGCCAAATGTCTCACCTCAACGCAACTGCCATTCAGTGTAAAGTGGGTACAGTACGATTGTTGGGGTTGTCTGCAGGAGATGTTAGATGCAGCTCCGCCAGCTCCGGAATACAACAAGATGTGTCCGGGTGTGGGCTGGCGGCAGGTGAGGTGGGTTGATTTGGAATTTACTGAAAGCTTTAACGATGACGTCACACTGACAGCCATGTAAGTCAGGACATTTTGATCCATCGCCCCATATGATTCATCAAACTCTGGGGGCAGTTTATTGCTAGGGTTTGTTTCCTGTGATCTGGAACCACAAACACCCAATTAACACCTGGTGCCTGGCCCAGGTCTGGTCTGCTCTCCTTAGTCCTCACTGGGATCGGGTCTCTGTTCTCCAGAGCACAATCTGTTTTGGACTGACTTGAGGTGGCATCAGGCCCAGACTCACTTAAACCATCACACACTTCTGTGTTCTGTTGCAACAAACTTTTTAGACTTCGTGTCACAGTGTCAGGAACATTTTGAATAATTTATCCCTTGCAAATGTAGCAGCTTTCATACACACTGTTACTGCATTCTATCTATTCCTGAGTCATCTGCCTTGTTCACCGCTGCACGAGATGACTGGAACATCTTTTATCTCCACTCGTATATGTTTGCAATACTTCCCCTTCTTAGGCCCTTTAATTAAGCAGGGAAAAAAAACTCTCCGAAGATAGAGATCTGTCTCTATGTGTCTGTGTTTTGAGCAACCTTTCTGCAGCGTTGGCTGAAAAGTAAATATGTGGACTGTGTGGTCTCCAAATACCTACATGTTGCACAGATTGTGTTTACACCTACCTAATGTGATCCAGGCTCGCTCCAGATGTCGTCGGACTTGATCACATCCTGATCTTTGCACCTAACAATGCACTTTGTTGTGCATCTTTCCTTATCCACATAATGTGAGTGTGACACTTAACTGAACTCCACTAGGTGCCAAAGTACACAGAACAGCCCCGGTGTTTCCAAAGAACATTGCTTTACTCTCCAGCTGATATGGGCACGTGCTACCATAAGTAAGGAATGATTTGCATACATATTTGTTTTGTTTTGGACGGATCTCTGTTGACATAGGATCACTTCTTGACAGTCATCTGATGGGTTTTCTTAGGAAGTCCGCTTTGGACTGAAATCTATGGACTGTCATATTATCCTGTGTAGGATTTGCTTGCTTTCAACCACATCTGAATTGCAATGAATCACAACTTGGCAAGGGGCTGAAAACCCTCCTTTTCAAGCTGGTCCAAGGTGTTTCGGTCCACACCAGAGACGGCTTTCGCACCAGCCAAAATGGACTGCACTCGCACAAACACACTCCTTCACACGTGTTTATCGCACGCTGACAAACCAGGTGAGGGGACGGGCCCCCCCCCTGAAAAACAGACTCAGCAATAACCTGGTAGAAATAAGAAATGATTAACGCCGAGGAACAGACTGTATGTTCTCAGTCCACAGGAGGGGTTAGGGTGAGGGTTGGGATTAGGGATAGTATTAACCCTAAACCTTGGGTTTTGATGGGGTGAATACTGGTTGTTTACCAACACAACACCAAAACCATGTGCAAACTTGGAGCACTTACAGACACAACATACATTTTGATTACGACACTTCAAAGCAAAAGCAGTCCAGCTAAGTCTGGAGGGAGGCTGACTGTACAGTCACAACGCCTGCGCCGAGGAGCCTTACACGTTCGCATGAAGATGCACTTCAACGGCTTAACCCCAGACAGGACCTTCCCAGGCACATTTATCATATTATATTATCCTGAATGGCACGCAAGCACAATCCCCGAGAGCACAATGTGCATTACGTGCATTGCATCTGCGCGAGCAGCGCAACACACAGTGTGTTCTTGCAATGGCACGGCGCTGCGCCGAGGACGAAACTGGAACGCTATCCTGTAATTCAGCACCGTTCCGTGGCCGCTCATGTGCGGTCTCGGGCTTGAAGGAATAAACTGCTCTGTGGCAGCTTTGCACGGGGAGGGATTTGCAGTCTGATTGCAACAATAATTCCGATTTCAAGGAGTGACCTTCGGACCGGAGCCGCGGGACCTTCTTTCCTCCAGCACAGCCTTCCCCTCCTTCGGTCCCCGCCGGCCCGCAGTTCAGAGACTGTAAATACTTGCACTGTAAGAACTAATTTCAAACAGTCATCAAGGCTGCTTGTATTTGTTTACAAGTCACTAACAAGGCCACTAAAACTTCACAGACACATTAAAGCTGCTGTGAACTCTGCACAGTGAACGCCTCACCATCTACCTAAAGTAGACCCTATTGATAGAGCACGCAAAACAGCTACACTTTCCATACAGTTTCAGAACAAATGTTTTGCTCATTAGCCTTTGTAGTTAAAGTCTCCAGATCCCGCCATAAAGATAATATAGGGCAAAGGAAGTGAGCTCTACACTCAGGATCTAAATTCAGACTGCGAGAAACCAGTAAAAGCTGGCTCTGGCTTTTCCTCCCACTGGTTTTGCAGCAATGCCCAGTTCCCTACAGTAAACACTAGGTTTTCCCAGACAGACAGGCACGGCCTGGGAGAGGGAAGGAAAGGATGGAGGCATTATGGGTGCCAGGCTGCCCGTACCACGGCAAGGCATTGGATGAACAAGATGTTTCTTGGCAGACGTGCAGGAAGCAGTTTGCTGCAGCATTCCAGGCAGTAAAATCAGAAAGGCATACATGAAAACAAAGAAAAAGCAAAGGGGGGGGTGGGGGGGGGGGGAGAAGAAGAAAAAGACTCAGATTAAAATGAGAAACTCATGTGGTGAGGCTGAAAAACAAAACGAGCTGCAAAATGGAGCCCAATATGTGAAAGTGTAGCATTGTGCCGCCTTGAACGCTATGCCTTTGCCTAATACGCTTGCTCTGATAGTGACAGGGTTTGTAAAGAGTGTCAACGCCTGCCTCGCTGCAAATAGGTCAGTAATGGGCACCCTCGGATTTTCTCCAAAACTCCTCCGATTGGTCGGTTTCCATGTCTCTGGGGCAGAAACCTGGATACCACACTGGCACAACCCTCGCTAGCTAGGAATCCTGCCAGCTTTTCAGACAGACAGACACACACACACACACACACAGAGACAGACACGGAGTCACTGCGAGTTAAAACCCCAACATTACACAACATTATACGGCCGCGGTCTGGGTGGACGGCTGACGTGCCCCGCATAGACTGCGGGCCCTGCCCCCCCCCCCCATCCCCCCCCTCCCCCCTCGTGTTCCGAGGCGCACATGTAAACACGGTGTCACGCCAGGCTCATCTCCGTCCGGCAGCTGGGTCCACAAGGCTCTGCGAGACGGATTCCTCCGACCCCGAGGGGCGCGCGCGGCTTTTCCCAGCAGCTGGAGCCGTCCTGGACCGTTAAAGCCGTCCACCTTCGGAACCATGGCGCGCCGCGGCCGAAGCTTATTTGGGTTCAGTCGCAGTTTGTTGTTTTGCCCTGAATGTATGTGGGCTTGGGGAGGATCGCCGAGCAGCTCAGCTCCGTGGCCGAGGGCCGCTTGGTTTCAAGACCGTGGACTTCAGCCGCGGTCGCGTGCACGTTTCTGCTTTCGGGGGTTGGGGGTGGGAAAATGGATCCGCGCGGGTAATTTGTGCCGAGGTCAGCCCCGGTGCACTTTAACATGTAAATGGGAGCAGCGGGCTGATAGCGCGGCGTCCCGATAGCGCCGCGGCTCCCCAGCCGACGGGCCGCCGCCACAGACAGGAGACTGTGACGGACAGGCGGGCGGGTGGCCAGACCTGAGCCAAATGGAAAAATACTATGGCTGGATTATCAAATAGCTGCGCGCACACTCACTCCGGCCTCGGCTTCCAGCGGCTCCCGTTTCACTGGAACGTGCAAGGAATTTTGTTGTGACAGTTATTCAGATAAGTTACAGGGTAATCTGTCACGGCCGAGACCGCCTGCAGCCCAGCACTAAACGCCTGCAAACGAGCTCCGCCTTAAACAACCCTGCTTGTAGAATAACGTCTGTGACAAACCCGGAGAGGGGCTATTACTGGCCTCGCGGACGCGCACGTGTCCCCCCGCGCGTGTTCCCCGTGTCCTCCCGGCTCCCGCATGCTTTTATCATTCCGCATCTGGTTGCACTTTTTTTTTTTGGGGAGTTAATTTCGTCTGTACGCGTAAACCCAGAAAAATCTGCATAAGCGTTTAAATTACCATCGGAAAGCAATTAGCTTTCCGAGCGATTCCGAGAGAGAGGACACGGCACTTCTTCCTTCCCGGGCGGCGTTTGCGCGCGGCCCGTCGCCATGGAGACGAAGCGCGCGTCTCGTCTCGCGCGGGCCGCTTCCCATCACCGGATCAGGATCTAAACTTTGCTCATTTTATCGCTCGTGGACTCCCAAATCGGGGAGCCTTGCTCCGTGTGGGCAAGGCTGGAAAACGGGGCGTTTCGGGAGTATCAGAGCGCAACGCCAAGGCGACAGCCTGCTGCTGGACCCCCGGCGAGCCAGAGGGGAACCCCCTTCACACGTCCCATGGCAATGACACAGAAACGGCCAGTCCTACGGTACCAAGACAGCCGAGGAGAGAGCACTGGAGAGCGCCTCTGTCAACAGGCGGGTGATGGCGGGGCGTGACCCCAGGTATGCTGGGATCAGCCACCGCATGGCAAACGGGCACTGTGGACGTCCACAACGGACCCCAGACGAGGAAAAGGGGGGAAACAAGTCAACGTTCTCTTCGTCGGTGCCAGGCGCTGGACTTGGTCAGCTGCCGCGTTTGTTTCTCGGGAGGGACATGCGCAGCCAAATGTACCTATCGGAGAACAGGGATTTGATTCATTTTATCCCTGTTAAAAAAACAGGTGCAGTATTAAGGATGCCCGGTGGGCTTTTTCTGTTCGAAATGATTTTGTTCTTTTTTTTTTCAAAGTCAGCATTTCAAAGGGATACAGACGCAGAGTGTGTACTCTTCGGGCCTAATAAACTTAAAACCATGTTGAATTAATTTCCTGAAGTTTAGAAAGCTGTATTGTTGCCTCGGCCTTTATTTTCCCTCTTTTTCCACTTCCTCGAGGCTCCCCTTGACAATGTGAAACGATGCGCTGGCAGCGGTGCAATCGGTCGCTGAGAGCCACGTTTCACACATTAACCAAACGACCCAAACCAAGTCAAACCTCTCTGGATACAGATGCTGCGTTCTAATTTACACAAAAACTCGGCCTTCAGAAAAGCCGCAGTTCCCTACATGGCCACCTGGGGCTAACTCCACGCGTCAACTCCACACGAGAGTCGATCCCCATACGCCCCAAGATATTGTTTTTTAGAGTCTGCGTTTTCCACTCAGGGAATACAAAATGCGCGTCTATTTATCTTGACCAGCTAACAGACACTACGTGATCGGACCATGCCATTCAGGATAATGTAGTGAAACGGGTTCAACCTCGGGGGGGCCTGAGCGCAGAAGTAGCGCGCAGCCCGCCGCTAGCCGCGTCAGGGGTTAGCGACGTAGCCCGCGAAACGTGACGTCGAATCCCATTTCTTGTTGCCTACAACATTTTTTTCCACTTTTAAAGGGGAGAGGAGAGCGATCGGGTGAGGGGCCGCGCCAGGGCGCACTCGGGCCCAAGACGCGAGCCGCGAAACCCGAAATAGAAGGAGACACATGTTGAAATCAATGAGCGCTAATGTATTATTAGAAAGCTTCCTCCCAACCCCCTCCCCCTCCCCCCCCGCCCGCCCCCGCCTCCGTCCGCTCACGGCTCAATTTAAAGGGAATGACAACAAACACTTCTCCTGGGCCCGCTCTGGCCCGCCCACGGGCCCACGTGGCTGCGTGCACGCCTGGCCTGATTGAGACACCGCCGCCTCTGGGATATTTCGCGGCGTTTCGGAAAACGGTTTCACAATATGCCTCTGCCTTATTCATCCGTGACTCCCTCCGCTCCGTTCCCTCTGCTGTTCGGGCGCACTCTTCGCCCCCCCCCCCCACCACCACCCTCCTCAGCCTTTCACCGTTTGAAAGCATTTTCTCAAGCAGCGCACATATTTTGGCAGGCGCCATGCTTTCTTCCCCCCAAGTACTGTATTCACATTCTGCCCCCCCTCCTCCTCCTTTTTTTTTTTTCCCCTTCCCCTCGCTGCTTTTGTTTTTGACACAACCCTTGGCATTAGCAGGCAGACTCTGGAGAGGAGGGGCGAGGGGGGGGGGGGGGGGGGGGGGGGCTGACTGAGGCTATTGTGCAGTTATTTTGCTTAGATGTAAATATGTATCTGTTCCGGCAAACAAGAGACTGCGGGGCTGTGACTGACGCTCGGGCCGGAGCGTGCCAGATGGAAAAAAAAAAAAAGGGACCGTTCCCAAATCTTACTCCTCGCCTCACATGTGACACAGATTTTTCTGTTTTCTAATTCGAGTGCAGCAAAAGTGCACAAGCCATCTGGCCCGCATATTGGAGAGAGGATGTGCGGCGAAAATAAGATCAGGATGGATCAGGGCGACGAGCGCGCTATGGCGCGGCGGGAGCATCTCCATGGCGATAAATAAATCTTACATGAGCCTCTGCCGGAGCAGCCTGGGCCAGAGCGGCCTAGGCCAGAGCAGCCTGGGCCGGAGCGGCCTAGGCCAGAGCAGCCTGGGCCGGAGCGGCCTGGGCTGGGGTAGCCTGGCCTGCAGCAGCCTGGGCTGGAGCGGCCTGGTCTGGAGCAGCCTGGCCTGCAGCAGCCTGGGCCAGAGCAGCCGAGGACAGAGCAGCCTGGGTCGGAGCAGCCTAGCCTGGTGCAGCTTGGGCTGTAGCAGCCTGGTCTATAACAGCCTGGGCTGGAGCGGCCTGGGCCAGAGCAGCCTGGGCCAGAGTAGTCTGGTCCGGAGCAGCCTGGGCTGGAGCAGCCTGGTCGATAACAGCCTGGGCTGGAGCGGCCTGGGCCAGAGCAGCCTGGGCCAGAGTAGTCTGGTCCGGAGCAGCCTGGGCTGGAGCAGCCTGGTCTATTACAGCCTGGGCTGGAGCGGCCTGGGCCAGAGTAGCCTGGGCCAGAGCAGTCTGGTCCGGAGCAGCCTGGCCTGCAGCAGCCTGGGCCAGAGCAGCCGAGGACAGAGCAGCCTGGGCCGCAGCAGCCTGGGCTAGATCAGCCTGGGCTGGAGCGGCCTGGGCCAGAGCAGCCTGGGCTAGATCAGCCTGGGCTGGAGCGGTCTGGGCCAGAGCAGCCTGGGCTAGATCAGCCTGGTCCGGAGCAGCCTGGGCTGGAGCAGCCTGGCCTGGAGCAGCCTGGGCTGCAGCAGCCTGGGCTAGAGCAGCCACACCGGAGCGCTTCGGCTTGGCTGGCATCTACTAAACAATGGCGGGAACGCCAGCTGAGGGTTTACGACTGCTGCTGCCAGTCACTGGGCGCCCTCCAGGCTGCAGGAGACGAGACCTTCACAAATCTATGCAAAACTTCTCTGCCTCCTCCCTGTGCCGCCCGCCGTGGCTCTACCGGGCCCCTCCCCGGCCCGCCCCAGCCTTGCCTGGCCTGGCCTGGCCCGGCCCAGCACAGCTACTAGTCTGAGGCGGACCCTCCAGTCAGCTCTCTGCATAAGAGGCCTATAGAGGCGGCTCCAACGCTGGCTAAGTATGAGACGAGCACCGGCCGCCAACAAGCTTTGCTTGATGATTTACCGTTACACATCTCTGGCTCTCATCGCACCACCCCCAGGGCATCAGGCACACATTTGGAAACACCCAAGAGGACCACGCCACACCTGTCTGAAATGAGCTGTGATCGGCTGCAGCTAATCCAAAGTACCAGTAAGCCTGAAAATAGCATCAGCAAGAGAAAGTCCAGTTTTCTTTCTTTTTCTCCCAATGGTTTGGTCCCAGCCTCTGCAGCCGGCGTGACTGCCCCCGACGCTGATGTGCGTGTATGGGTAAAGCTCCTGGACCATGCGGGCCAGCCTCTGCCACCACCGTATACGTGGGAGTGAAACGCTCGCATGTGGCTAGCACTGAAAAGCCCTTCGAGTGGTCATGAAGACTGTGGCAGCACGAAATCAGAAAGAGCCCGTCGAGCACTTAATGTTCACAACACTCTGAACAGATAAGACGGAAATCTTCACCCACTCCAGTCACAGAGGCCCGGCCTTGCAGTACATGGCTTGAAATCGATCTAAAGGCAGACACTTAGTGGAGTGGAGGGCCGCTCGAGGCGTTCCGCCGCTCACACTTCTGGCAGCCCAACGCTCGCATGCGATTGTTTTCTACCGCGAGTGCTTCGCATGCTGCGTAATCTCTCATCCGCCCCGTGCACCGGGGGTGTCCGAGGGAACACTCCAAGCTCCCGGAGATGAGCAGATTCGATTTGGAGTGGAGAAATGCTCAATTGCGGTCCTCCCTTCCGCCGTCCAGCGCGCTGAGGCGGCCTGAGCGCTCCCGCTTCTCCAGGATCGCGGGGTCAGAGGCTCGCACACTGCACGTTCTCAGGGATTATTGTTTTTGGCTGGCGATATTAGATCAGATTGGATTCTGCTATCTAATTGGAGGAATTTCAGCAGGGCTTGTAATTAAGTAGGATCCCACAGGCTTTGCTGGCCAGACTGTCATGAGACCTCCTCTGTCTGATAATCCGATGAATCCAACTTCGGGGCACCATTCTTCCAGCATTCTTCTTAGGAGCCGAGTGTAAAGGGAAGCAGTTCAGCACTTTTGTAGTATCATTAGGTGCAATACAAGCCTGCAGCTGCAGTTGTGCTGTCTGATTCGGGTCAGCTGTGGCCTCAGTAGAGGATGCTGACTTGCAGCCCGGACCTCCCTCTGTGCGAGGCACACCACCCCTCCCCCCCCCAAAAAATGAAGATGGAACAGCGCACACCCATGCAAGACAAGACAAACTCCGGGAGAGTAGCTTGATAGGGAGGGGAAATCACATCAGGACGGACAGTGTTCCATTTGTTCCGTCGTCGAGGCCGCGGCTGCCGATCCTGTGCATCAATAAGCGGCCCCGGCGCGGTGTTTGCTTGGCGAGCTTGTCTCCTCCTCACTTGGTTAACAGCGTTAGCTAATGTCATCAGCCGGGCTAACTGTGTGACTGACAGCAGCTGACTCTGCCGCGGCCCGGCAAGCCCTGCCAGCACCCCTGTGCGAGCCTCCCTCCCGAAGCAGGCTGGTCGAACTGGACGCGCTGCCGATAATTCGGGCCCGTGTTGCAGGTGAGGACGCCGGCCCGATCGGGGGACGAGCCCCTCGGAAGAACCCGTCCACGGGAGCGTTTATTTAGGGAAGCTGCGATTGTACGCGGCGCCGATCCTTGCTCATGTCTGGTGAGGCGTTGGGGTTTTGGAGATTAAAGGTTCCGTCTGCACAGAAGACAGAATTTACGCAGAACGCTGCGTGACGCAGGAAACTAGGTCAGCTCAAATTTGTAAAATGTATTCCCTCCGCACAATTCTGTGTGCGCGGGGAGGAGATTCTCTGATTTGTGCCATGCCGGGATGCAAATCCGGGACTCGTGCATGAAATCAGATGAGCCCCGATGTGGTTCTTCACCGTCTTTTCACATGAGTATGTCTCACTCGCCGGCCGAGACGATAGCCGGGCCCGATCAGGATGTACGGGCGCAGGGGGGGGGGCGGGGCGGCTGCACCGGGAGGACTGCTGCAGACCTGCGCTCGGGGTCTATCCGCAGCGGCGGACGAGTGGAAACAATTTGGGAGGGGGACAGAAAGGAGTGTGCAGAAGCCATCAACACGCCCACTCGCTGGCCGTGCAGCAGGTGGCCGGGCAGAAACCGCGAGGACGGAAACATGGCTCGAGGCGAAGGGGACGTGGTGTAGGAATAAGAATAACAAGAATGCAGAAATGAAGGGGAAATGAGGTGACCGCACTGGGGCGTTTGGGTCCAAATGGTCCGGCATGTCCCGCGCCTCCCATGCACGCCGTCACTCCCATGCACGGTCTGGATAATGAGATGGTGACGATGCAGGAACACCATCGGCATCATCAACGGCAAGTTGCCTCGTGAGCGCGTGACAGACATTCTGCACGGAAGCAGCCAATATCTGGAGACAATCCTAATTGTTTCCACGGCCACATCCTCCCGCGAAGTGACCACAGATGTGTGAGACCGGGGCCGGTGGGGGGGGGTGGGGGTGGGGGGTGGGGAGTGTCGGGTGGCGCCAAGGCGAGGCTGTCTGACTGGCCGCACGCGCCCGAAGCGAGAAGCCTCCGTGCCTGAGTGCTGCTTTAAGCCTTGGCAGCCATTTCGGGGGAATCTGGGCCACATCGCAACAAGGGACAATACAAAAGAGACAAACAGGACAGACAGGCGTCCCTTTCTCATTTCTCAATCGGCGTCTCGGCCCTCTGTGTCCCCCCGAGTCGGACGCCGACCGTGACTCGCCGCGGCGCTGGCCGGGCGCGAGGGTCAATGCCGGGCGCAGTCGGGAGCTGCGGTAAGGTCAACGTTGGGCAGGTTTTGGCGATTGCTGTGTGTGAGTGTGTGTGCGTGTGAGAGAGAGAGGGCGCGAGTGCGGCCAAACCGGGGCAGCGAGTCCAGCTGAAGCTGAAGCCTCATGCACAGCTGTGGGTCGAGAAGAGGCCCTTTGTGCTGGGGTACATTCATGCGCCCCGGAGGAGCATGAAAATGGCAACGTCAGCGCGTAAGACGGGCTGCCGGTATGGCTGGCAGCGGCCCGAGGCATTTTTTGGACGGCTCCGAACGAAAGCACTGTTCAAACCGCGGCCCGGGCCCCCGGCAGGCATCCCCGCCGCCGTCAGCCTCCTGATTATCTCATTCTGCGTCCATTAGTGCCGGGTCGCGTTTCTGCATCCAGTAACTCAGCGTCCCCCCCCCCTTCCTCCGACTCCCAGACAGGGAGTTGCTCGCGCTCCCACCGTCAACATGGACTCATTAGAGTCCATTAATTTCAGATAAAGTGCAGCCCGGGCGACGGAGGGGAGCTGACCTTTGTGCGGACGCGGAGGAAGTTTCGGCGCCCGGAGAACAAGTTGTCAGTGGCGACATGGGCGTCGTTTTACATCCGCTTTTATGCAAATGCAAATCCCGGACTTCATGTTTCTGTCTAAAGTGAAACGTACTTACTCACTGGCCGACTTAAGGTGCAATGGAGATTACCAAATTACCGACAGTTGTGTCACCTGCCCATGGTGTATTTCCTGCCTTCGCTCCATATGTGCCAGTTAGGGATGTAGCAGTACCGGTAATATGGAAATAATAGGGGGGGTGGGGCCCCTCCCATGCTTTACCACCCCTGACTGTCCTTATAATATAGGCACCATAGGAAGTACGAGGGGCGTTCAGGTACCATCGGAAATTTGGGAACCTGAGATCAGCCCGTGCATTAGTTGCCACCCCATGAGGTGCATCCTGCAGGGACATTCGCCCCCCTTGGTACTGGAAGGCTTAAGACCCCCCTTTCAGTTCGTATTTATTCAATTAACAGAGTTTTGCCCGTGTCTTCTTTTTTTCTTTAATACTTGAACAATGGAGTAAGTATCACACTGTGGAGCTTACAATATGCCTGACAATACGGCAATAATGAACTGTGGGCCTGAAACATTTTAATAGTGTTATATCATTAGCATCAACGGTTAGACATGAAGCACGTTAAGATAATGGATGTATGGATATATGGATATACCTAAAACTTGGCAATCTGGTATAATAAGAATGATAATGAGGATTTATTCTTAAGGATAAAAGCATGAGACAAGTTAGGAGGCTAATATATACTACATTCCGAGGTAGCTCGGAGGCATTTCTGTTTATTTCACACTAGTGCAAACAACGGGACGAGTCATCGGAACGATGGCAAAGCGGCAGAAATGACCGAATGACCACTCGGCCCCGCTGAGCCGTGTGAAACTACGGGGCGCAAGCGCAACCAGGGCCCCCCCCGGCACTGCGAGGAGTCGGCGGGACTGGAGGCGGCCGGTGGACGCTCGGTAGGACGGTCCAGGGCGGGTTGGCCGCCATCGTTACTGTATGTA
Source organism: Karalla daura (assembly GCA_029224185.1). NCBI lineage: Eukaryota > Metazoa > Chordata > Actinopteri > Chaetodontiformes > Leiognathidae > Karalla > Karalla daura. The sequence goes on along the minus strand of CM055205.1, from coordinate 3,324,133 downwards.
CCAGCCGCAAAACTTCACAACTTTGAAAATGGCAGAACAGGACGAGGAGGATCCTCCGGTGGAACGCTGACCTGAATCTCAAGATTGGAACTAATCCGGTGAAATCGCCGGTAAAACGGTCAGAGCGCTTTCTCGCCCTCCAACCAGCCCACCCACCCACCCGCCCACACACACGCACACACACACACACACCCACCCATATGGGCGCACACGCTCACCATCTGACGTGTCCGCTCAGCCGCCTACTCAGAATTGCTCGACAGGTTCGGAGGGACGGGGCGACTTCGGGCCCATCACAGAGGATGCGCATTTGGCAGCGAGTCCCCCCCCCCCCCCCCCCTTGCATTTCCGGCGCCTCTGCTCCCTGCACGCCTCTCGTTTTACAGGCAGCGCCCCGGCGTGCTGGAGGCAGAAAGAGGGAGGGAAGAGGGCCCCCACCTAGTAGCAGCTTTCCCCTCTGCTGCATTAGACGTGAAGGGAGGCCGGGCTTTGGTTCCATCGGCTTCATGAGGGAGCCGGTTGTGCCCGCGTTGCAGCTTGATTTACCGAGAGCGAAGTCATTAACGGCATTAAGCCCACAGTGACAAAGAGTGATGTAAAAAGTCTGCTTAACATCGCTCTCTAATGTCATTAGCGCCACTAAGTGACGAGGTTTTCCCCTTTTTTCCCCCCCGTCAGGAATAGAACGTTTCAGACGCTCCTGAAACAAAAAAAAGCGAGCGAGCTAACCTTGAGCTAACCGGAGGACCCCCAAGGTCACAGGAATCCTTTCTACAGAGGCCAGAGCCTCTCGGGGGCCTGCGCTGGCGAAAGCAGGGTTTCACCACCGGGCCCTCATCCTGAGGGCAGCTCGGCCGTGACTCCATCTGCCCGCCCGGCGCCCAGCTCTCCTCCGATGTGGCCAACGATGGAGCTGGCCTCCTCGTGCGGGCCTGCCTCCCCGGCTGCTCTCGGTTCCGCCCCCCTGGCCACCTCCCGCGTCCTGCCCCGTGCGGGGACGTGGAACGCAGCGGCCCCGTTCGAGCTCCAGGCCGATGGTGGTGGGAGACGTTGGGCCGACGCCGAAAGGCATGGACGGGCAGGGGGGGGGACCCACCGCTTTGTTCATCCATTTTCTCAGACTCGATAGGCCAAATCTCAGCGAGAGATGCAGTTCGCTATTGGGTCAGCAAATCCATTATTCCACCTCTTCTAGACACTTTTTTTTCTCCTCGACACACCTGTGCCGACAGCCTCTTCCCAGCACCATTCGGCGGACACTCAAAGGGTGGCGGAAAATGCTTATCCCGGCTCTCTTCACGTTTCCAGCAGCTGTGCCAACCTTCGCGCCCCCCCCCCCACCCCGCCACCGATAGTTCCGAGACCTGACTTGACCCGCGATCAAAACTCTGCGGCCGGACTCCACGGGCGCGACGGGGATAAATCCGGCAGAGCTCGCCACGCTCCGCACCGGTCACCCGGATTGAATATTAACCGGCCGTGTTTGCTTTGCTGCACACGCACACACACACACACACACACACACATACACACACACACACACACACACACACACACATACTCCGCCATCAGATCTCCGAAGCCGGGCACGCGTTTTTCTGTTTTTCCCCTCGTCTCAGAGCGCGATCAAACAACCGATAACACTCATTTGGTTGGATCATCGTGGGGGTGGGGGTGGGGCGGAGGGGTCGGGGGGGGGGGGGGGGGCCGCCACTTCAGCCCCCTCCGCTGTTTGTTTGGCGTGTTTGTTCGGGCCGGCTATTAGTTCCTGCTCGCACTGTACACGCGGATGCACGGGCGGCAATTAGTCCTCCCGACGAGGGGCGGCGAGATTCCCGCGCGGACGGGGATTCTCGAGGATCCGAGGCGGCGGCGGCGGCGGCGGGGGGGGCGGGGTTTCGAAATTTGGGACGGAAAAAGATGAGATGTGAGCCGTGGGCCGCGTTGGGGAGCACGATCGGGCGATTTTCAGAGCCCCCCCCACCCCCCCCCCCCCCCCCGGAGGGAACAGAGGCGCCGCAGACTGCTGACCATTTCTGGTAAGCTGCGAAATCAGGACGCAATAAGCGACTTCCTGTTCCTTCCTGCGCAACGCCGGCCGTCTGCTAACACAACTTATGCCCCCCCCCGCGCCCTCGCGACTTCCTAATGCCTCGCGAAGATCAATACGCTGCTACGATAATGGCGTCCCGCATCACGTCTTCGCTGAACAACCGGCTCTTCGGGTGAAAGAGAAGCGGGAGCACGAGCCGGAGAGAGAGGGGTCGCTCCCTCCTCGTCCTCGTTCACGGCTCCTCGCCTCGGTGGAGAGGGAGCCGCGGAGCGGAGGCAGATATGAAAACAAAATGGTGCAATAAGAGCGTGCGAGAGAGAGAGAGAGAGAGAGAGAGAGAGAGAGAGAGAGAGGGAGAGTGTCAGCTATTTCAGTGCATTGTAATTTCAGAGCGCTGAGTGAGTCAGCAGAACGGGGGGAGAGAGAGAGAGAGGGAGAGAGAGAGAGTGGACGAGGAGAGAGACAGAGGGTTTTAAAGCAGGAGGGAGAGCGACAGATGGCTGCTGTAGAGGAGAGAGAGAGAGAGAGAGAGAGAGAGAGAGAGAGAGAGAGAGAGAGGGAGAGAGATGTAGAAAATGAATTAGGCAAATGACGGCCAGAGTTCAGAGGGCCCTGTGAGGCGGCCGGGGTGATGAAACCTCCTGTGCACGCTGGCAGCGGGACAGTGAAGGGGCCACGCAGGAACCCGGGCCGCCGCCAGGGCCTTACATAACGGGCCGCAGGCTGGAGCTGCCACTGCAGCCCCAGCCTGCGGGGTGGAGGCGCAGGCCTCGGGACTCAGCGTGGACACAGCGGAGGCCCCAGGCCTCCCCGCCTTCGCTGCAGAGACAGTAACCAGGCCCTGCCGCCTCCTCCTCCCTCTCTCTCTCTCTCTCTCTCTCTCGCACACACACACATCAGAAAATAGCACTGGGGCTGCACAATAGCAAGGAAACTGTGTGGTGGATGGTGGTATATTGAGCAGCCCTAGATTATACATTGTTTACGGTTATTCATAGTTCATATGTTAACCGATGAGAACAGGTTGTATCGTGGCTGTGAAATTGACTACTAAGAATCAAAATAAGATTATATACTTAATGTGTATTATTAACTATACAAATCTGTTTCTTTCCTCTGATACCACAGTGCGACCCTCTCCGCCGCTTTCATCCGCGGGATGATCATCAAATATTTATCAGAAGCATGAAGTAATCTCTCCCCCTCTTGCCTTTTACTGGACACTCGATCGTTGCACGGGAGGGAAGAGAGAGGGGAGAGGGGGGGGGGGGGGGGGGGGGACGAGGCGCACGAGACCCAATCAATCATCCCGAACCCTGGGAAAACAATGGCGCACGTGACGCCGCGCATGCCTCTCCCCGAGAGCCGGTCATTCATGGCGACGCGCGCACGTGGCCGTCTTGGCAGCGCCTGGCTCAGCCCGGCGGCCCGCTAATCCGAGCGCGGGCACGGGTGGGCGGAGCCGGGGTTAAACAGGTCCGGCCCCGTATGAATAGCGACGAGGCTGGATGGGATTCTTGCAGGGGGGTACGAGGAGAGGGCGAGGAGGGCACTGTCAATGATATCAAGCTGTCGGGCTCCGACCGCTCTCTCTGGGCTTGAGCGGATTCAGCAGCTGGACAAAAGGATTCATGAACGTAGTAGAAGTAGACGTGTTCTGAGGCGTGCCAAGGTCTGAGGCGTCCTCTCCCGAGCTCGCTCGACGCGCAAACCGTCCAGATGCGAAGCAGACCCCTTCTCTCAACGACAAGGCTGCCCTGACCACGTTTTTCCGACCCAGGTTCCGCGGGGAGGGCCGCACCTCACGGCCTCTGCCGTCCGTCGCCATTCGCTCTCGCTAGCCTGAATCGATCGGGCAAATAAACGTGTTTCGTTTCCCTCGCGGCGGAGGGGAGAATGTGGTTTCCATCAGCTGTTGTTCCAGCGTTACGACATGTCCGCGCTCAGTGCTGTTTCGGACGGAAAAAGACTTGGGCTTGCTTACAGTCGAGCTGACACCTCCGGAGTCAATCGCATCATCGCCCTAATGAAGCTTCAATGCAGACACGTGCGCACCTTCCAAATGGTATCGAAAAGGTATCGAAATAATTGCGAAAGGATGGAATACTTTGGGGTTTTTTTGAGGTGGGGGGTTGGGGTTGGGGGCTTGTGTGGCGGAGAGTACCTGGGGGCGGCCGGACACGTGCATGTGGGTCAACAGCCAAAACGAACCCAGCACGCGCTCGTGTGTTACGAGGATGAGCGGACGGGGATTTGGACAGTTGGATCGAAAGGCCAATCGGATTTGGAACGACGCGATGCTAACGGGACGAAGCGCCTGGCCGCGCCGATCTCTTCGTGGGCCTATTGGATGTGGAAAAAGAGAGCGCAGTGCGAGGTCCGTCCTCCGCGCTCCTTCACGGCATGCGACGCGGGAACTCGATCGCACGCCCCTCCTCACGTCAGCATGCCCCGTATCAGACACCTTGGCACGACAAGCCCCTCGGTGGGCAACCCAAGAACCCGTGAAGCAGATGGACGGACGGCATATTTGCAGCCTGGATACGGATCTACGAGGAAAACGCGATCGGCGCGGCCCGTTAGCGCGCCCCCCCTCCCACCCCCCGCCCCAACCCTCATGCCAGTCCATGTGGTATCGATATTCTCCAAAGGCGATCACGTGCCTTCTTACCCCGACTCACCCCGTCACTCCGGAGTGAGCGGCGTGCGGCCGGGGCCAGAGAAGTGAAGACGAAGGCTCTTACGGCTCCTCTCCCCCTCTGCCTCCATGAATAATTCAGGGCACCATCAAGCCTGAGAGCATTTTTTCCGACTTCCCCTGAAGCGTGAAAACAGAGCGCCGCTCGGCACCGGCTGCCGGGGTGGGGGGGGGGGGGGGGTTCATAAGCTCCTCATACCTAAACGTAAATCCGCGATCCCGATTAGAGCGGGATCGCGTCGGGCCACGCGGCGCGAGGTTTCTCCGAAGGCGCAGGTGAGGCGAGCCAGGGGGTCCCGAAACGGCGACCTCAGCGGCGAGGTGCGCGCTCGACAAGAAACGAAGGGGGGGAAAGAGAGAGAGAGAGAGAGAGAGAGAGAGGGGGGGGGGGGGGTTCCTTACCTGCAGCGGTTTTTTTCGGCAGATGACACGTCGCGGCGGCGCCACATGGAAGAGAGGGAGAGAGCGACAACGTGAGCCCATGGCAACTCGTGGACGCCGGTTTGACGGGCCCCCGTTCGCCGCGGGTCACGGGAGCCACTTCTGGAGACTCCGGCTATCTGATGGCAGCCCCAGGATCACGCGGGCACGCATTTCAATACGCGCCGGCTCTTTGACCCCCCCCCCCACCGCCGATGCTATCTGTGCCCGGGAGCGGCCCGACGCGTAGCCCGGCACCCGGTGATGGACGATGGAGGAAGTGTGGAGATGGCGCAGCAGATAGTCCGCCCCCGGGCATCGGAACGCGGCTCACCAAAAGCTCACAGAGCTCCGCCCGTACGCGCGTCACAAGTGTCGGCCCCGGGGAAGGGTCCGCTCTGCCTCCCCCGGGGCCCGGGGACGGAAGTTAGGGACGACTGGGGGGGGGGTGGGGACGAGCGGGTCTCTCAGGGGTCAGGCGGGCCTTATCTGCTAACGCGCATATTCAAAGCGGGCCAGATGGATGACGCGGATAGACGAGGCTCCTGTTGGACGGGCCCCCCCCGGTCGCATTTGTGTGAGCTATCAGCGCCGCCGGTCCCGCCCCGCCTCCGCTTGTCCCCGCCAGGTGTCCCGCGGATGTTTTTTTTTGTAAAAGGGAGAACCCTCGCCCCCGCGCCGCCTGTGTCAACTTCTCCCACGTCTCCTCGCGCTTCCACCGGAGCGACGAGATAGTTTTATTGGCGCTCCCGGGGAAAGAAAAAATACAATAAAACAAAACAATAAAATGCGATTGTGCCGCATTGATATGCGCTTGTGCATTCGGGAGCCCTCCCTGAACCTCTGCCAAGCGTGTGACGTCCACTCATCCATCCTCTCGGCCGCTTCTGGCTCTGCTGGAGCCTGCAGGCCAGCACACGTGGTGCGTCTATCCACTATACACAATGCCTGTAACTGAGACCACTCCACAACTACTACCAAGTAAAAGCCCCTGTGCTTTTCATCCTCTGTTGTTTCCTCCGTCCTCTTCTCCGGTGAGTGAGAGGACACGGCACGGCTCAGGGAGCTAACCCTTTCTGTGTCTGAAAAACCCTGAGTATCTGCAGGTTAAACTACAGATGTTGTTGTGGTCGTTCTAGGTCACTGGGTTGAATTGCTCAGAAGGAGTAATAAGACGTGCGCTGTGATGGGCTTTAATCTCCTCATCTCACTGACAGGGAGGACATTTGTGTCGTCTTTTTTTGCCAAAAACGCTGGACTGCCTGTGGCACCAACGCTTCGTCTTGCCCAAAAGGCTCCAGGCGAAAATTCCGAGAGCTGGCACGGAATCGCAAGTTTCCCGGTAAACGCTGCGCACCGCGAGGGAAGTCTATAATCGGGAGACGCAGCATTCCTGTACGATCACGCTCCCGTCGCTCTGGCTCGGCCGGGGCCGGCCGACTCCAGTGACCCCCGACTGGCCGTAATTGAATTTCACATGCAATTTGTTTCGCTGGAAACTGTCTCCGAGCGGCCCCGGATGCGTGCCACTGAACTGCCTCGCTACGAGGCGAGGGGGAGGGGCGGCGGGGGGGGGGGTAAAAGGCAGTGGTACACGCGTCTGAAACCCCCCCCCCCCCACCCTCCCACCCTAGTGTATCACACACCCGCCACAACGCCTGCGCTCCATTCATCCGCTATCCGCCCTGACTGCTGCTACGTGCGGCAGTGGCCTGGGCTGGCCGGCTGCAGCGGCGAACGCTCTGAGGACAGGTGGGACGGGGACGTGTCTGACGGGGTGGGGGCGGGGGGGGGGGGGGCGGCGAGGAAAACAGCCAAAAGGTATGGCGACGCCTCAGACCGCGTGACCGCCGATTCTCGACGCGTTTTTGCGACGAGACACCTCGACGGGTCACGGGGGGGGGGGGGGGGCGCGGCGAATCGATGAGTCCCTCCGGGACCGTGGCGACCGCGGAGGCTCGAGGCGGGAGCTCGTGGTGGGCGGCGAAAGCTGGCGGAGTGCGTCCCCGCCGCACGGGCAGGGGAGGATTAGGCGCGCAGGGAGAGATTACAGATCGCGTGGGCTACTTAATTTGTAATGAAATAAGCTTATCGCCGCCCTGTCATCGGGGCATGTGGCCACACTTTTCCCACTGATGCTGCCACACCGGTGCCTCGGATAATCGGCCATGCGGCCGAGCATGTTTTTCCCAGGGCCCTGAACGGACGTGACCCGATTCATACGCCACCCTGTCATTCCATGTTCGTGCAAATACACGACTGCCCTCATATGCTCTCTATATAGATATATATCCATATATGATGCGCTATATACGTAGCAAACGAGCCAGGCTTTCTACTTTTCCATCGGAGGCGTTCGGGACCCGTGTCTCGAAGCGTTGTGAGCTTATTCCCACGGAGTATGACTTTCAAACCCGGGTCGGCTTTGTACCACAAGGCAGCTTTGGGTAATTGCTTTGTTTTGAAGTGCCCAGGTCGGTGTGTCGGCAAGTGGACCAAATTACACGCTCCCACGGGGGCAGGGCTACGGCCGCGTTCAAGGAGGAGGCGGACAAATTAGCAGCCTGAGAAGAGAAAAGGTCAGCCCGGCGTAAGAAAAGACGACAGCTTTTACCGGAGGAGAGGGAAAAAAAGATGGAAAGGGGGAAAAAAAAAAAATGGCGGCACCCCGCCTGCCATTTATATTGGTAAAAGCACTAATTCAAACTGCCACACTTTTATTTGTGTGCGTGTGTGTGTGTGTGTTTCTGGGACTGCTGCAGTGGCCCCCCCCCCCCCTCCTCCCAACCCACCCACCATTACTGAACTTTAAGTTTGTATGCTGCACAGTAACCCCTGTGATCGGCAGCAGTGTGTTGCGATCCACGGGGGTCCGTCCTCGAGAATGTCAAGAGAACTTTTTTTCTTTTCCGCCGAAATACGGCGCGCATTAGCTCCGGCCTGTTCTGCCGGAATGGCAATAATAGGGAAGTCGGGAGCCTCGGAGGCAGTCCAAGTTCAGAGCACGGCGCTGAACTCTCACATTCGACCGAGGCCCACAGTCAGACTCGGCGTCTCCGTGAGCAGCTTGGCCGTCCAGGCTACCGCTTCGTCACCCGCTTTGCGTACGCCTTTTCATACGTTCATGTGCGCGCGTGTGGAGTTCTGAACATCATTTGTTTCCGTTCCCAGACACATGAGAGAACGCCAATGCTTAAAGGACTTGCGGTGACGCTGCCATAAGCCGACCAAGTTACAGTTGGCATACGAGTCTTTCCCGGATTCTTGTCGAAAACAAGATTGCGGCCCTTTGTTCGCCTGGTCCGAGTTTAGAACGGATCTATAATTTTTTGGGGGGGGGGGTGGGGTTCTTCTGGCGAGTCTGCCGGCGGACAGTCGGCGTAAAGTCTGCGAAAGAGTGCGAGTGAAATCGAAACGATTATCTAAGCCATGAGCTGCCATAACAGTCAGGAAGATACACTTTTGAACTCGTTGGGTCCAGCCTGCACGAAATCCCCGATAATCTCCGCGTCGTGTTTGTCGTCCGTCCATTTGCCGTTTCCGATTGGCTGCGCGGCAGCCCGAACAGGCAACTTGCGTCGAAGGGGACGGAAATGGAGTCGCCGAGGGCGTCACCCTCGTCCGTGGTCGAAGCCGCGACCCGACGGTCCTCTCCGGGACCAAAAGTCACATCAGCTTTCCTGACACATCAATGGGTCCCCGCTCACGGTCGAATGTTCCATTGCTGCCATACATCGACAACACGCTTAGGGCTAATCACAGAAGGGGCTAGTTGTAGAAACGAGGCGAAGGTACGGGAGAAGAAGAAGAAGCTTTTTTCCAGTTGGAGAGGCAACACAGGTATTTGTTTACCTTCTCTGCAATTTCCTCGAATCATCCGATTACCCAGACGTCCGTAAATCTCATTAGCCGAGCGCGTCCACTCCACAGAAAACCAGATTTTTTCTCTGAAACCTGAAAACCTTTCAACAGTGTGAGCCGTCTCGTCGTCTCACAACGAACACCAGCTGCCTTTTGAATCCATTTTTCGATGGCCAGTGGACGCGAAACGGCAACCCCGCGCCTCTAATCACTTCTGTTGCTGAGATGGATCCGCCGTCACTTTCAGCCGCGAAAAACAACCTTCCTCCGGACACTTATTCGACAAGTATGCTTCATTTACCTCCGCTTACTGATGTGCTCTGCAGTGCTGTTCCTCCTTTGTCCTTAACATGACAACCCCAGAAACACACACACACACACACACACACACCACAGACGAGACAAGAGGAGAAATGAAGTGACACAGGAAGAGAACGCTGAATGACAACGGTTGAGTCAAAGGTGCTTCATGTCAAAATAACAGACAGCGCAGGAAGATTCCCCCTACATGATCATTCACACACACACACACACACACACACACACACACACACACGCACACGCACGCACGCACACACACACGCGCAGTTGACATCGCGCCAAACCAAGAGGAAACCAGACGTTGTGTAGGAGCCGGGGCTCTATGTGACAGCTTCTTTTCTGCCGAGCTTTCTGTTTTACTTCCCTCTGTCTCAAGCGACATGCTTGAGAGAGGGGACGGGAGCGGAGCGCGGCTGAAAACAACATGGCTGCATGCGCACACAGTGTGGCTTTTCCGAGCGGAAACAAGCCCCTCGCACGCTCTGGCCTTCACCGTTTCGGTGTTCAGGTGACCACACGCCCTGCCTATGGGGCCGTTCGTACGGCCAGGGTCACAGCTGGAATCGTATTAGTGTGCATTATAGATACCTGGGGGTTAGTTTGAGGGTGAAGGATAGTTTTAGGGTTAGGGTAATCTCAGCAAACACTGTTACCTAGAATGTCAGCGCTACGATCTGCGATTGTTTGTATACGTCCAAAATTGAACACATTTCTAACACGCTGCACTGTAAATGTAAGTGTGCATGTTTATATTTTCTGCTGAATTTGCAGTTTTAATATGGGGACCTATGGGAAATGCATGTACTTGTAACGCTCAACCACGCAAAGCACTATGAACAACACGGACCATTTTGCATGCATGGATGGATGGATGGATGGATGGATGGATGGATGGATGGATGGATGGACGGACGGATATTTTTTCCCCCAATCACTGAAACGTCTCAAGGGCCTGATGGTCAAGGGCCTGGTATGGTCCTCACATCAAACCTGTCTTTGAAACCTGGGGCGTATAGCCCCCACGCTGGAGGCTAACCCTAACCCTAACCCTACTCAAATCTATTTCCCCATGTGCTGCGAAAAATGCTGAATACTAGGGAGCAACAACTCGGGCCAGAAGTAACAATTTAATTTGTTTTTGCAGACAATTCTGTCGGCGACGTAACTCCCAGATGGGATGCGGAGCAGTGAACGTTTTTAACATCTCACACCGATCTCGGTTTCAACGTCTTTACTGCCATCATTACACAATGCCAGCACGGTCAGATTCCTCCCTACAGAGAGAAACAAAACAGAAAAAGGTTTCAAATGACCCCAACCTGACCACCACCTCTGCCCGTGTTTGGCTATATATAGATGAGTATTGACAAAATCTTCTTTAATGCAATAGCCTATCAGCCGCTATAGGCGAGAGCTGCTTGGAATAGCTCGAAAGCCTGGGTTAGTTAGAAATCTGTACGATGTATCCCAGCAATAGCAAAACTACCACTTCTTTGAAATGCGTCTTGTCTCATTTCCATGGGACTTTCTCATGGAGGGAGCAGTTTCTCTCTCTCTGCCTTTGTGATTCACCGGTTTCGCCTACTTAAACACTGTGGAGTCCTAGTTTTGCATCCCGCCCCCACACTCTTTCTTTAAGTCACTTTTCTTCAGACTTCTGGGGAAACCACTATTGTGGCTGGGTGCAAAAGTTCACTCTCGACCTCTTAAAAAGGTAGTGTGAGGCATGTTCCGACCTCGTCTAACAGTCACCATGTTCAATGGGGTGGCCTTTGACGACTATTGTGCAGCCCAACTACTGCTGTGGTCCTGTTTAAATGCCACAGCATGTGCAAGGAGGTTATTATGACACCTTTCTTGCTGTGGAGCACGGCGGCTACATCGCGCTTCGAGAATCAATCTCACTGGAAGCGACTGCGAGGCTGCTCCAGACTCCAGGGGATAGGGCTCGGACTAAAGAGAAAAAAGTGAGAGGGAGAGAGAGAGAGAGAGAGAGAGAGAGAGAGAGAGAGAGATCCTTGAAGACAGCCCGTCTTCTGCAGAGAGCACACTGCCTCAGACAGGAAGAGCACGAGTGGACGGGGCGCTAGGCCAAGGTAAAGCTGGAGCCGCTTCAAGTTCGAGTGTCCTTGAATGACCCAGCCAGGATTTCAACTTCCAAAACAAACCGGAGAGTGAGCTGATGATCGCAGTTAACCAATAATCCCCTCTAAGGATCTGCGAGGAAGAATCTCCTCAAATTAAAATGCTGCACAACTCCTGCGCCGCTAAGAGGCCTTTCAGCTTGCGGGAATCACCCATGTCTGTTTTTCATCGGGATCAAAATATTGCCCAATCAATTTCAACTGAGCCGAGCCGAGATGTGTGTGTGTGTGTGTGTGCGCGTGTGCATGGGGGGGTAATGAGGGGCTGTAAAATTCTACACCAAGCTTCGTTTTTGGCATCAGCCCGAGGGCCCGTATCACTGGAGGGAGTTTCGGCAACTGGCTCAAGGACAGCGCGGCAGGATTCCACCTGACTGCCGGCCGACAACAGCCCGCGAGCCCCCCCACACCGGTGGAGGCCGTGACGAGCGTTCCACGGCACGCCATGCCTGCCGCGCCGAAACGAGACGGTCGTTGGCGGCGAGGAACGTGTCGCCCGTTCTTGTTGGCCGACCCTCTCCGCTAAACTTCGGCCTCGCGAGCGCGACGGGGGGACGGTGCGGGCGGGCGCCTGAACCCCAGGCTTTTGTTTCGACTCCGGCTCACGCGCCGCGCGCGCTAATGGAGGGCATTAGCGTATTAGCGCGGAGGTAATTGGGAGAGGTTTAATCTCCCCGCCTCGGCGAGACAAGAGGGCCAGAGCTCAGGCCGCCACGGTTCCTCGGACGGCCACCGGAGGCCGGTCCTAAAAGTGAGTTAATCCCCTTTTCCTAAAGCGTCCGGCACTGACTCTCCTCGCGTTCGGCTCTCGCCTTGCTGCCGTGCGAAACGCTAAACGAACGCATGGAGTATGATCTCGCCTCATCTTCATTGAAGTTTAGCTTGCATTTCTAACCTGTCAACGCATGGCGCCCTCCATACTGGCCCGAGGTCAGGTCCCAAATTACTCTGGCATACGATATCAGACGTGCCACGACGTCACGGCGTACGCCACCTTCCACCAAGGCGCCGTGGAGAGCACGCCGACCAGCCGCGTCTCCATCTGGCTCGGCCGCTCCCACTCCACGCGTCCCCACCGTGGACCGCTCATCCCCCCCGCTGCCCTCGGGGGCAGTGGTTTGTCAGCGCTGAAACTAGGACGAGCCGGTTCGGCAACGGTTTCGTCCCCCAAGCCATCCGACTGCCGAACGGTCCTCAACCACCGGCTGCGACTGTTTTCATATGTATCTGAAGTTCCTCCTACTCACACATACATATATTTATGCTCTGGATATTTTTAGCGTAGCTCTCAGCTCTTTTTCCAACTCTTCGATTTTTAACATTAACACCAGCACAAGAGTCACCCGCAACCGGTCCGGTGCGCTAAAAATCCAAGGGACGCACACGCTCACACGAATACACACTGTACGTATGTGTGTTCATGCATGTACACATAAATGAGGATGCGAGGATGCATCCTCCCCGAGAACAGACGCTGATGTGACGTGCCGAGCTATACGTCTCGTTCCAGGCTGAACCAGAAAACCAGAACGAGGAACTGCAGAAGTCTGCGTGCGTCTCTGGAAGCTGCAAGTCGGAGCGGGGTGGAGGGATGGGGGGGGGGTGGGGGTGGGGGGGGGCGGTGAAGAGTCTCGTACATCCAGTGCCAGAGGACGGGGCGTTCTTAGTCGAGCTGTATCGTATTGCAGCGCGTCTGCTGATAAGGCGCAAATGCAAGGCCGCTTGTCTTTAATGGTTTTCAGTACCCCCCCCCCCCCTTCCCCCCTCCCTTCGACGCTCTCGTCCGGGCTCCTGTAACGTATGCGGTGGGAGCAGCTGTTTTCTGACAGCTGCCGGGACCCTGCCAGCGGAGTGTCGCTGGGATCGGCTTGGGCGTTCCCCCCCCCCCCGTACGTCAAAGTGGGCCGGGGGGCCCGCGACAGCACCCGGCGGGTTACGCCGACAGGAGACAGCGCGTATGGCGCGAATCCCTGGGTTCTAGGTACGCTATGTACTTTGGTCGGTTGGAACAGTCGGGGGAGGCTGGGGATGCCAGGGTCTCTGGTGTCTGATTGAAGGCGACAGGTCAACGCCACGTCCCCGCTCTGGGACGCATCCGGACGGCCCCGCCCCGAGTCGCCGTTCGCGACGTTCATTGCGGCCCGTCTTCTTCAAGTTTGAAACGCGCGGGTCAATAAGTCAGTCCGGCGATGCAGGCCTCCGGGGGGGGGGGGGGGGGGGGGGGGGGGGCAGAGGAATGTCTTGTGGTTCCACTGGGAGTAAGCAATGGGTCCGCCGTGCAGTTATAGGTCGTTCACTTCACGGCGCAATGATGTGATTTACGGTTAACGGAGTTATGGCCTTTTTATACTGAGCGAGGGACCACAAAGTGATCCCAAAGAGTCAGTAATTCTAAAGATAAAGCCCGGGTCACGCCGTCCATGACTACACAAGCAACTACCGCGTTACAAGCTGTTCAGCTAGCCCAGCACAGCTGGATATTCCGAGTCATTTGATGATGAATCCCGATTACGCGGTAGCATGCGCGTATGTGGTCATTACGTAGTCTTGATATTAAGAGTCCACACGGGAGCGTAAACATCACAGGGAAGAGGAGTTTACCACTCGAGGCCAAACGTAAGGCGAGGCAAAACAAGGGTAGGAGGTAAGCACTGGATTTCTTGAGTACTAGATGAATCAGACCCAACCACGGAGTTCACACATTCTGATGTCATTCGGCGTAACCACCGCTTCTGCAGAATGTCAATAAGTCAATGAGGTTCCCGTCTCACCCCGGTGTGAGCTCGGTGTTCTGCTGAGCCTCCTCTAAAAGAGCTGCGTTTTGGTTTTTTTTTTGCTGTATTCCTGTTCATTATCAAAACTGGTTATCACAACTGCACTTCACGTGAATCATCCATTTAGCAGAAACCACATTTGACTTCCTCCGTCTCGCTGAAAAGTCACACTGAGCTGATTATGAAAGGAGATAAACAAAGCGAAGCCCCCGCAGTCTGCTTCCACGTGCAAACATGGACGGGATTTCACTTACAACAGAATGTCATTCTGGACGTGATGATAGCAGCCCCAGAGTCAAATATACATAAGTACAAAATTTGAGACCCCCCCCACTTTAGTATTAAATCGCATCATCGAGAAGCGGTTTTGGTAGTTTCACTTCAGCCTGGCCTGCCAGCTATACGGTATCATTCTATATACATGTCGTACTGTATTGAACTTCGTGTAGTGAAGCGTGTTTTAATTTATCCACGGATGTCTGGCAAATCCCTGTTTCGGCCAAGTCTGAACTTACGAACAGCTGGAGCAAGGGGCCCCAGATGTGCGTAGGTATTCCCAGACAAGAGCGGTGGCAACCCCGAAGCGCAGTCATTCTGAAAGGGAACCCATAATGACAGCTATTTGGACACGATCTGCTGCGTGGGGGGGGGGGGGGGGGGGGACTGGTGGCAAGTGCGCAAGATCTGGAGAAGCACAAGAAGGTTATCGGCATCAAAGTGAGGCAATAGGTGACAAGAGGATCACGCTGATAACAGGATCCTTGTCCGCCCGAAATAATCAGGTCCATAGCTACCTCTCAGATGAATGAGAGCTCACAGGGATGAGGTTTCAGCTGTGTTTTGCAGATAAAAAGTGCAAATCATATGGCCTCCGGCTGCTGCCGCCGCAGTCTTTGCCAGCAGAGCTTTGCATTTCAAAATAAAAGCCTATATTGTCGGAGCGCCCACATTTCAGTCACTGCGTGGCATCTACGCGCGCGCGTGCGGTCTGCCTGAGACACGTGAACTAACTGCGGCTGCCACTGAGCTTATCATCGCACCTCCATCGCCGCGTTTACGGTTCACCAGCGGGTCATGCGAGTCAACCAGACGGGTCCGCCGGCTTGTCGCTACGCATCGCATCATATCTGGACGTGCTGGATCCGTGTCTGCTCTTGTCCAGACCTAAACGGGCGAGACGCACCGGTCTCAGATAACCACGTGGCTTCCGACAACTTTCCAGCACGGTGAAGTTCCGGTGTTGAAGAGGATGTGCTAACAATATTCACAGTTATAAATGCAACGTTGTATAACGTGACACGCAGCATTTTCGGGGCCCTTTAAGAATAACACGATTCAAATTTGCAAAATGCGCGTCAGCAACCCGGTCTTTCTGTCGTGCATTCAAGTGGCAGCCTTGTACACGCTGGTGCAAACGTCACACAAAGAGGACTCGTGTTGCTTTGTTCAGAGGAGCAAATCCTTCCGATGAATGAAAAGAAAAAACGTACGTTCATTGGCAGATTCACGACTATTCTACGATTATACAAGAGATCTCCTTCATCCTGCCCACACAAAAATGCTGCCTGAAGAAATACAAAATTACAAATTGTATGGAAATCTCTAAGATATTCACTTTCAACATCATCTGTCATTAAAATGGCTGGTAGTTACTTTGTTAGTCCATTATTAGTCAATTCATCAGCAAATCATACAACATTTCCACCGTTTGCCCCAGAGACAGTTCCGACCCTGACGCCATGCTGGCTTACTAGAGGCCTGTGTGAAGCCGTCGGCTGGCTACCTGCTAGCGACTGGTGCAATTGGGTGTCATTAGGATCCATTAAAATCTCAGCCCAGAGAACAGGACCGTCCAATCGGAGCGCCTCACCGCCGGCCCTTCGAGCAATTTCAGTGCGCTGCACGGTCACAAACGAGACCCGGAGTGACCGTAAAGCAGCGGAGACACTGAGATATCCCGAGCATGGCTCGGCTCCCAAAAATCACCGAGTCCTAAAGGTCTCCGCGTGGAACTCGATAGCATGTTTTTATTGGGCCCGTTGCGGAGCGGTATGGCATGTCATCATCCTCGCAGCTTTCCTTTTCCCCCCAGCTTGTAACACAAGTTTTCCATCTGCATCCTCCAAGGCCGAGATGAAATGACCCCGATGACATCATTCCTCAGACTTGACTAAGCTCCTCCAGAGCCACAGAGGACGTCAGACGACTGTTGAGTAACAGTCTGCCAGGTCCGGGGGAACCACAGGACGCGAGGCCTATGGAGATCCACTCCAGGCCGAGCGAAAACATCTGAGCCCGACCTTTCCGTCCGCTTTCTTTTCTTTTCTTTTCTGTTGTCATTTCGCCCTTTCGCCCCAGCCGCAATCACGCCTCGACAGCCGAGAGAACCACCTTCCCCCCGCCTCGTTCAAAGCTTTTATCGGCGCGACGGAGGTGGAGGGGGGGGGGGCACGTTCTCGGCCCACCTCCCGCTCCTTTTTACAAGACCCACTGCGGAGAGGGGAGAAATTAACTCCGCCGCCATTACCGAGCGTGGCGACCGACAGATTAATTAACGTAATTGCCTGTTGTCGGTGCCGTAATTTCTTCGGGGGGGGAGGGGGATTTTATTTGGTGAATTATACGTGATTGCAATTATGCAATCACGGATTTCATTGTATCGTAATAGTCGCTGCTAAACACTTCCACATGTAATGGGGAAGTGGTTGCGGCGGGCCTCAGGACCACAGCCGATTGATGCGCAGCAGGAACGGACAGAGACGCAAGAATGGGGAAAATAATAGCCGCGTAATTTGGACTAACTTTCATACTATGGAGCCGCTGAACCGGTAAAACCTAAATAAAAAAAAGCATTACAAATGATCAGAGGGGTCCATCCAGGTGGGGTCGCGGGGGTCAAAACACACATTCTATTTCGACTCATTTTATTTCGCAGTTCTTCTCCTGTTCTTTTTGCACTGGGCATGCAATGCATGCAACTTTTTTTTTGGGGGGGGGGGGGGGGGGGTTTGCAAACAGATTAAGTATTGTGTATCATCGACAAAGTCAACCGACGGTAATTACAGACATCATGCATGTTTAACGAGGAGACGCCAACTGGGCCCCAATTCCGCGATTGGTGACATTTTCAGGCTTTGAGACTCTCCTCGACGGGCTGTTGGGGTTCATCGGGAAGATTTCTGATGGCTGAGGGAGACGCGAAAACAATCCGAAGGTCAGCGCGCCTGGGGTCGCCCAGCCTGAGGCGACGACGGCGATCGCTGTTTCGTGACTCCTGCCGTTTCAAGTTTTTTCAGCAGGCGATTACGGAACCAGTCCATCCATTCACCCATCCATCTCTCGATCACCTTATCTGCTTCATACCCTCCGACCTCAATGCATGTCTTTGGCCTGTGGGAGGAAAACCCATGCACGGCAATGGCCGGGACCTTCTTGCTAGCTTGAGACAACAGCAGTAACCGCAGAGCCACAGCGTGGCCCTTTGAACCATGTCACGGTCCATAAATCCTTAAGATCTTTTGATCCAAACTGATCCACGATTTAGCCCCAACAGGAGCTCACCCTGGCAGATGACTTCATAACGGGGAACGTTCGAGCGAGCCTTGTGAAACACCTGCGCTTCAGCGCACACGCAAACACACACGCACACGCACACGCGCGCGCACCCTCCACAGCCCGTGTCCCAGTGTGCGGCAGTGCTGGAGCCTCATCCCAGCAGAGAGACACCTTCCTCTGAAATCACACCGTGGTTTCAGGGATTAGCCGGTGGAATCCTTCACAGACCTGCCTCCACTGTCCACCCTGCAACGTGCAGCTGCGACGAGCCGCGAAGAGTGAAAGGGCCGTCGCAATGTCAGGATTTACTAAAAGAAAAAAAAAAGAAAATCATCAAAGCAGCATGTAGCATCACAAGACAGGAACTTTTGATTTGCACCAAAAGCCTGGAAATACAAGAAATGACCGCTGCTAGAACCCTACCAGAAATAGAAGCGATATTCCATCTGGGGCGGCACGATATTAGCGCAACATGCGACATGCGATAATGCTTCAAGTATCGCGACATGCATGGTGCATGATAATACACACCATTCGTGGCAATTGGGCACGTCGGTGTCGCTACGAGGATTAATTTGGGATATATTGTGCAGCCTTGCTCCCGACCATGCTTTGTGATAATCCGTCCACCCATGTCATCGCTATTCTGTGACTGACTACGGACTTAATACAGACTTCATCCATAATCTGCTTTTCCGCCCGTGCACCTCATCCACCTTAACGACGCACTGCATTTCAACAGCAGATGCGCGTTTTTCCGGCACAACCGCGAAATTGATTACTTAAGACAACGCCGCGATTGTAAGTGATCGGCGAGGCGGCAGGGGAGCATCTCCCGAGCCAGGCGCCTTGTCTACTGAACACGCCGATGAGCGGGTAGGAAGAGCGTGAACTCATCATAAATCGGCTGCTCTGTCTCTACAGCTAATCAGCGGGATTAATGGCGCCACTTGTTTACCGTTTCTGAGAGAAAGCGCATGCAAATGGGGCGCGCAACAGATGTCCCGAGAGCGGGTTAAAAGACGACTGACTCCGCGACGCGTAATCTAATTAGCCACATGAGGTCCTGCCATCGAAATCATGCCGTATGGAAAGAATACGAGGACGGCGAAGGCTTAGCGCCACCGCGCCGGCAGCCAGCAGGAAGGCAGGCGTCTCCTCCGAGGCTCTGAGTTTCACTCCTGTGAAATCTTTAGCACGGACTGATGAAAGAATAGGTGCTTTTTATGAGTCACAACTGCTGGTGTTTGTGTTGTAATTGCAACGCCAGCGATGTCTGTTGCACTATTTTGATAAGTCAGAGGCAGAGCTATAACGTTAAGGTCAACTTCACTCACGACATCTTTGTCTCTCTTTGCCCAAGGCGTGGATATAAACGCTTATGAAGTGTCATGAGTGCTACAGGAGGCAGGGAATTATCAGTTAATAGACTTAGTAAAAGAAGTTATGGCAAATCCCTAATTGTATTTTGTACGGACGTATGTATTACTATGGATGCACAGACACCTCTCTTTCCATGGGAAAAAAGCACTTAATCCCGCCAGGATTAAGCCCAAGCATAAACTGCAATTCCTTGAGTGACCACTTGGCACCAAAGGGTAGTCAATCCCCTTAGACCCCCATGTTCAGAAACTCAGCGTTGCATTGCAGTACCAGACGCGTCTCCGCATTTGTTCCGAACATAAGCTGAGGCTTTAACGCTGAGGCTGTATGTTGTTGAGGGTGTGGCCATTTTGTAGGACACGTCTCCCGTGCTCTCGGCGCCCTGCTTCACTCGGGAGGTCCCGCGGCCCCCGCCTAGTCCACACCTGTTCGCCCATTTCGGGATCGACCAGAATCAAAGCACCTCCGGGTCTCCGGCGCCATTGTTGCATACAATACGGCCTGTACGCCCGTCGCTGAACCCTCGCGGTCTGCGTGAGGCGACTTGCCGCTACGCGCGTACATTTGCTGTCCCGCACCGCCACGCCCTTTACATCAACACCAAGGAACGCGCTGTAGCGCGCACGCGGTGCGGCATTAACAATGCGACCTCAATGCAACGAGGAGCCTCTGAGTAAACACCGGCGGACTGGTTCATCCACAAGCCGTAAACTTCCCGGCACCTTCACATGTGGCAACTGACTCCACAGCATAACCCCAACCTGCCGCCCATCGCCACGCACGGTCATGGGGCGTCAGAATGTCGGTTGCTTTACAGGGAGAGTCATCTCGTGCCATCGCAGACATGGGATTATATAACATGGGTTAATGACAAGGAGTTCACTGTCTGCAATTGTGGGTTGCGTTCCAAAATCCAAAGACGAAACGTTTGACCACTCAAACCGTACGGCCACGGAGCAGCAATGCTAGTGCGCTTCACTGTTTGTTCTCATTTTAAGAAAAAAGGACCCGAGAGAGAGGATTAAGTGCCAACTGAATATATCAAAATGAGAATTGGGCTGTATGAATAGAATACTATGTTCTAGGGCTATTTGCCAGACACCGTTACTGCATGTATAGACAGGGCATTTTTTAGAATGCGGCTGTGCGGAGCTCGCAGTAACATCCTGCGGGCTGCACCGCTGCAGACGGCAGCCTGCTCTGCCAGTTGAAGATGTCCACACAGGCTCAGAGAGAACAGCGGCGGCAGGCAGGCAGGCAGGCAGGCAGGCAGGCAGGCAGGCAGGCAGGCAGGCAGGCAGGCAGACAGACAGACGCAACGACCTCAAATACCCTCAGCTGAGAACCGATGCTGCCTTCACAAGCTGCTTGGAAAAATCGCTCATTAGGCGAACGGCGCCGCATTTGCAGGCAGAATAAGAACTGCAGCACTGACAACACATCCAGTCAGGGGTTGTTTTTACACACGCTCATGTGCATCTTGTGTTAAGAGATCGACAAACGCTTGAAAATGCTCATACCAAAACTTAAAAAAAACTACAGCACATAATCATGGATCACAGATTCTAATCTCGGTAAAACGTGACGTTTCCACGGTCATGTGTCTTCCGCTGACACTTAGGGAGACAATGTCTTATTATTGTACGGGAGCAGCAGCTGCAGTCGTGGGCTGCACACTCTCCACCCCTCAACTTCACGTCTCAACACCCGAGAAGACAAAACCCACCCACAGTCATGCACGAACAGGCGCGCGTTTCACTGGGAGCCTGTGAAGGCATCACCCTTAGTTCATATGGTAACATGTTGGCTGTCACTTGACGGAGGAGCTGCAATCAGTCATCAGCTCGATCAATTCATGAACTATGGATTAGCTATGGATTACGCTTCTAATCGTCGGTTTGTGTGATTTAAAAAAAGAAAAAAGAAAAAAGACAAGGAGGAATTCCCTCATTGCAGCTTCTGAACTGTGAATGTTTCATGCTGACAGTAAGCTGAGTATCTCTGGGCCGGGGATAAAACCAGGCAACTGAAGACGTCATCTCGGGTGTTTCAAGGCACCGTCGATAATAATCACCATTTTCTCACATTTAACAGATGAAACAACTAATCAGTGAACTGAGAAAACCCAATCAACAGCGTGATCATGTATCAATAGTCAGAGCTAACTTTAAAGCAGGACTGGGGCACACACACACACACAAAAAAAACAGGATAACAGGACGAAGCCTTAGCAAACCTGTCAGACTTGTGTTTGCCACCGATCTAATAGTGAACGGTCATGTTCAGGAGTCCAACCTTCAAGGTCACTGATGCACTGTGCAAAAGATTGCTTCTGTTGCCTGCCAGATGTTGATCCAGCGCTCCGGTCGAGTTGACGTTGCCAAAGCGAAAGCAAAGCTTAGTTACATCAGAACACTGAGCTGAAACACATCTCTGGCACGGATGTTAGGCCACAGGAGTCAACGTCAAGCGAACCAGCCCGACCCTCGGCTTGCCACGGTGCCCTGGCACTACGGGGGAAACCAGAACCCGGGCCCATAAAGCAACTCCCCCAAGTCCTCGCAAAGCTAGTCCGGGGACGTGCTGCCGTCCCCTCGCCCACACCAAACCCCCACGGCGCAGCTGCCGATTCAAGCCGCTCCCGCTTCCTGCTCTAATTGACAACACGCAAACTCCTCCGCGGCCACGCTACTCGGTTATTGCGTCGCGGTGTTCAATTCGGCGCGGTGTGACGCGGCCGAACGTGGACGCAATCGAAACTTTTTGGATCAGTGCCGCCTCGCTCCCGCTACCGCACGCCGACGAAACCCCGGCATCGCGGGCGTCGAGGCGGCGGGGGAAACCGGATCTAAAGTTCAAATATTAGCCCCGCAAAGTGCCCCTGGCTGGATTATTTCCGCGCGGAACGCTCGCGAAGGCGGGCAGGATCGCGGCGAGGTCTAAGTCATGTCCCCCCCAGGTGTGCGCGGTCCTCGGCTCGGCGGGCCAGCGGTGAATAGCGGAGATATCGAGTGGAGTTTGGCGGACGGCGGCTCACTCCGGCAGGACGTCAAGGGAGCGAGAGCGGCGGCCACGTTAGAGGCTCCAACATTCTCCCCAACATGAAGCACTCGCGCCCGGGCAGCTGCGGCAGCTCCGCACGCCACTCTGCCTGCTCCTGGAGGGGCTGTCATCCGCTACACTGTTGTCACAAAATAACCCCCCCCCCCCCCCGTACCCCCTCCCCTCGCTCTAACACACACGCACACACGGGCAGACAGGCAGACAGGCAGACAGGCAGGCAGACAGACGGAAAAGAAACATACCTACCGCATATGCGAGACGACGCTCGTATCCAGATATTACTCGGAGTCCCGGAGCGTGTGCATTCCTCCTCACCTGGAACAAGAGTCGATCTCCGTCGGCTACAGTGAACGGGACACAGCGCCAGGGTTTAACCTGGAATGACCCGCACTGGTGCAAATCAGGCGAGAGCTCACTCTGAGTGTGTGTGTGCGCGCGTGTGTGTGTGTGTGAGAGAGAGGGAGAGAGAGTGAGAGAGGGAGAGGGAGAGAGGGAGAGAGAGAGTACGGAGCGTTTACTGTATGTGTGTGCAGGCAGCGGACTCCGCTGCGAGTCTCCGCGCCCTGGACGCCGAAAACTTCGACATGGAGCCTAAAAAAAAACAAAGCTTCCAAAAAAGGTGACACACGCACACACGTACCAGCACTCGCACACGCGTATAATACACCCTCGCGCCCTCGCCTAACTGACAGTTGTAGCACTCGGAGTGATCGCTACGGGGAATCAGAGAGCCGATCTGCGGGCAGGAGGCGAACAAAATAAGCCTCGCCCTTATTACAAACTCCCAAGTTTTTTTTCTTTTTTTTTTCTTTTCTTGCTCACGTCGCTGGCGGTTGGTGGTGTGTACAGTAGGCCTGCAGCAGCAGCAGCAGCAGCAGCAGGAAACGCTCACTGTGGGTCCGAACCAGCGGAGCAGCATTCCGACACAATAATAATGGTAATAACAGTAGTAATAATAGTCATCATAATTTGTAGCTGTTTTTCACAATCATTAATTACAACAGCAACAACAACGAATGCCTTGCTGTTATGATGATGATGATGATGATTATTATTTTATCATTGTTGTTGTTAATAGTGGTTGTACGACTGGCCATCCTATTATTGATAACATGATAACAGTTGATGTTGTGGAATCTCAATGTTAATTATGCACAATGATATCCATCGAACACAAGGTTTATGTAACACCATATGCAAATGCTCCAGCCTACATAAACTTAATTCTATCTATCTATCTATCTATCTATCTATCTATCTATCTATCTATCTATCTATCTATCTATCTATCTATCTATCTATCTATCTATCTATCTATCTATCTATCTATCTATCTATCTATCTATCTATCTATCTATCGCGGGGGGTGTCAAGAATAGCTCCTCAGCAGTCGCCACACATCAGCACTTGCGTGAGGGCCTGACACAAACCTGACACAGTCTTGTTTGTTCACCGGCCATCAAAGGGAGTTTGATGTGGGATTTACCTGGGCTACAACTCTGGCCCTGTTGTGTTGTCTATACACGAACCACATTGGCACTTATCGCAACCTGGGGTCACATATAAGGCTGTATGTTAGACCCGTTTCAGTTCCCCCAACCCTCAGCTTTTTTTCAAAGGCCACTGACAGCAACAGACACGCTAAATTCAAAACAGTGCTGCTATTAATAAGTAAAGGCTTTTGCAACAGTCTAGTAGCACATTTATAGTGGTTGAGCCATTCTTAGCAGACACTGAATAAGTCACAGTTCTCCTGAATGAACACTGTCTCTACCAGATTGCTTTGATTCTGCTGAAAGTCCCATGTCGAAAGAACATCACAGTTATTTATCTCAGTGCCAAATGCAGCTAAAAGGGAAGTTTCCCGAGCACATAAATATTAAAAGGCTGTTTGCACAGTGGAAAAATAAACCCTTGTATTCACACTAGTATTGTCATGTTTTTCCATCCACTCTTAAACCCTTGATAACCGCTAAGGCCTTTTATCGCCTTTTGTCACCGAGCAGTTAAGCCAAGAGCACTCATTTCAGACAGCAGCAGGACCGATTAGATGTCTGAGACATGGACGCAGACATAGCTGCACCTTGCGCAATTGCGAAAAAGTCCAGTGCCAGAAATGCGAGGCAAAATACTACTGCCTGTTCTTAATCATGAAAAAGTGCCATGTGATTCCAAGTAATGTCACGCCGACTTCAGATCACTGATAATATGTCAGTATTACAAGCTTATGAGCTTATGTCTTTTCACAACAGGGCAAGCATCATGTCAGCCTCAAAGAGAAAAGTGCAAGTGAAAGGCATGCATCCAAACCCAGAGAGAAAGTCAAAGAAAAAACATACAATAAGTTGCATCAACAACTATTAGCGACTCGTATGTTCAAAGAGGGACTTTGTCCTCTGGTGTAGCAGCAATGTCTGGAATTTTGTTCTTCATAATAAAGGCATTATGGAAAGGCAAAGGATGTTCCATCAGCTTGTGAACTGCACTGAGATTTTGCGTATGCATGAAGAGTGAATATCGGACAGAATTGATCAACATCGTCTCCTATCAGGCCACTCATTTTGTGCCTTAGCGTGCAAGTATTGGTAAAGTTTCTGTTCAGGACATAGTTTATTATGTCAGTAATTACTGAATACTCTTGAGCACTGTCGGGGTCATGACACATCCTCATGTTTTGTGGTTGCCAGGCCCGTGAAGAGCAGTAGACAGTAATATATCATTATCAGAGTCAAGCTCCCTCTCCCCTTGAAGATAAACAAGCTTGACCTCTTTGATTATCTACATTCACAGACAAGAATGGTGTAATTAAGATGTAATAAAATGTAGTTTACAGAGAGTAATGATTACTCCTGAAGGAAGCTTACAAAGGAACACTGTGTCATGAGTTCATATCAAATTATATTTCCAGTAAATGCCACTTGTACTGTTTCGCAGGTGATGACAGTTTCAAAAAGAAAAGGAAGTTAAAGAAAGTTTTTTGATGAATGGATTTCTGCTCAACTCTAGGCAGGTTTTTGTTGGAACTCTGTGTCTGTCTCATCTCGTGTGTGGGCTTCAAAAAATAGCAACTAATCAAGACAAGCCGAAGAACACGCAAACAAAATGCTCTGAATTGCTTGAAAATAATTGACAAATATATAAATAACTCAAACCTGTGAGAGAATAATGATTGAAATGAGTGATATTTTTGTGTTTGGATTGGGGGGGGGGGGGGGGGGGCTTGGATGAAAAACATTTGGCAAGAACTTTGAACATGCCATTAAGTGCTCATCCAGGTCTCTATGTTTATGTTGAACCATAGCAGACAAAATACTGAAGGTGATTTTATTTCTTCTGATTTTCTCCAGGTTCTCTGGTTTATCCTGTGATGGACTGGTGACCTATCCACATAGACCTATCCAGAGCCCTGCTACACCAGGCAGGTGTAGCAGGTTGACATTCCTTTTCAAAACAATCTTTTGTTCACAACTCACATATTAATTTACAACGTCAAATACAAAATACACTAAAGATAAATTGAAGCATTAGGCCTATAATGGTGGTTGTACATGGTTCCTCTAAGAATTATTCTGTCCTGGAAAAGGAAAAGGAGGTTCTCACCAAACGGACTGCGCTTTGCTTCAAAGGGGCTCATTAAAGCCCACAGTCCACATGGTCTGGACATGTGTGACCCACATAACTGCACACCGAAAGGTCCCAAATCGTCAAAGCAGCCCCAGCCCATTTAACCCACATGTAACCTGAATGGGGCCGGCATAGTCTGTCACATGGGATCTATGATATTGAGCCTGTGTGGGAGCCACACCATTTACCCACTTCAAATTCACGCCCACCTGTTGCCCACATCGAACCCCTGTGTGACCCACATGTGAGCACAGATTGTTCTTTATGTTTGACTTTTACAACATAAAAGTCAAACTGTTCTATCGTAGCAATAAACTAATGATAACTTGTACCTTTTTAAAAATGTAATATAGAGAATTTCCACTGGTGGTCGATCCTTTTGAGTGCACAACTATAAACATCCATCTGCCTCCTACCTTCAATGTACTAGCCAAGTGAGGTGAGCAGGCAAGTGAAGGTCATGTTGTTGATGGATTGCAGAGGCCTGCTACTCACAATTCATTACAACGTGCTGTAAATGAGCACAAAAGATGAGCTGGATGAAAGATGAGTTAGGAAATAGCTTTCATAAACGAAACAAACCACATTCTGTATTTTTAGACCGTTATTTCACACAATAAGCTTCATTTTAATGTCAGACAGGGGTCACTATTTATTGCACATGCTGAACGTGTCATTGCTCCTCACATACAGCAGCACAAGGCTACTTATGTACAATGATATTATCAAAGGTTGCCTGGTGCCCTGTTGTTTGGACTGGCATTCAGATATCTAATCTCGTCTAATCTAATCTAATCCTCCTCACTGTTCACAGTTGCGCAGTGCTCTGTGTGGCGGTCACATTGTGACTGCAGCGAGTTGAGGAAGAGAGAGCGGCTCAGGTTTTGCCCCCGGACACCTGTAGTTATGTGATACAATTGTAGAAAAGTGAGTGGATGCGCAGTCCTGCCAGCCTTTTATGATGCTCTAAATCAGCAGAGACAACACAGTAATGAGTTTTAAAAGGCAGCACACACTCAGGCTGTGAATCTGTCCAATGGTCCCAGCGACCTGACTCCTCCTGTTTTGTCCTCTGTTTAGCGTTATAACAGCAACAGCCCAAGTTATGGCCAAGCAACAGCCTCACAATCTCATTGTTCGTGAAAGCTTTCAGAGACTTCTGGCAGCAACCTGTTTTACATAGGTTGCTTTGGATGGGGCTGATCACTTGGCACAGGCTTGTCCGCTCACCTTATATCACCTCTGCCTTTGTCTGCTGTATGTTTAACTTGGCACTTTTCCAAGTATGTAAGAGAGCAGTGGTTTGTCAGACTCTATGCGGTGGATGTTTACACCTTAAACAGCAAATTTGTTCTAGCGCTAGCGTGGCAGAGAAATGTGCTGGATTTTTACAGAAAAGGTTCCAGCTCCAGTGCATTTTATGCAAATAAAGTCTGCAACTGTCCATGTTTACGTATGTCAGAGCATTCCTGGAGTGATTTGCGATAACCTCTACCTTGTCTGTGCCTCATCTCCATTGACAGTGCAAAGGCAAGGACATTTTGTGCTCAAAATGTGGGTGTGTAGGTGGGTGCGTGTACTGTATGCAGAGTCCATGAACAGAAATAACATTAGCAAGTAATGAGCACCCGGGGTCCAAATGAGACAGCACATCATATTCGACTGATGGAATAACACAGCAATACAGGATCTATGCACAGAGGGCACACATTTTCAAGTGAAGTCCGCGTCCTCGTCCAATCACTCACACAGACGCAAACCGGAGGGTGTGGAGTATGAGTGAGAGCACAAGCATGGTAGGAAGGCACTGCCAAACCACAGCTGCATGTCTAAGTCATATGACTTGTGCGTCTAATGCAGGGGCGAGCCGTGAGCAGTATACCTGGGCCTTCACCTCAGACCTCATCGCTGAGAGCACACCACACACACATGGGAACGCCAATCAATGGGCCAGCTGACCGGGCTTCGATAAAGACGGCCAATTCTGATTGAGTGACATGTTTCAGGACTGTAACCCTTTCAATGCCGATGTCAACTTGACAGGAAACCTAACTTAGGAACACAGGTGACAAAAATGTTTGGAATGTTTTTGTATCAAATCAGATAGATTTTCTAAAAATATATAAATACAATTATTCAATACTTACATGGTCTGGGCCAGAATTTTTTAAAGACCTTTTCCGAAGGCGTGAAAGACGTTTTCATCAGGTCGGCCTGCTCCTGAGTAGAGGACCACATAATAAATTTGGCCATCGTAGCCCTTCCAAGGACATGCGAATGATGTAACAGGGCAATAGAGATCTCACTGGGTGATGTGCAGTTCACGCTGTAACGCCAGCCAGTCTAATAAATGAAATACATTTTCCACCAGTGTAATAGTTGCTTCCTACTTCAAAAGTAAAAAAGCAAGAGTGTTACATGTGCAGAGATGTATTACGCTTGTGAAGAGGTGAAAATCCTCCGCTTTCAATATTGTAATAACTTACCACAAATATAATAATGCAATGAATAATGGTCATTATGGTTGTTGTTTGTTTGCCTATACGCCTACTAATACTGACCGTGGGTCCAAAATCCAGCTGCTGACTCTGCTTTGACCCCACCCCTCTCACATGCACCACACAAGCAGCTTTGTCATTGCTTTTAAGTTCACAGAATTGTTTTCCATCCATCCATCCGTTGTCAACCGCTTATCCTCAGTTGGGTCACAGGCACAGTAGCTTGAGCAGAGAGCTCCGGGCTTCCCTCTCTTCTGCAACAATGCCTGGTAAGTCCGACTGAGGGATCGCCAGGTGTTCCCAGGCCGGTGAGGAGATATAATTTCTCCATCTGGCCCTGGGTCTGAAGTGAGGTCTCCTCTCAGCTGGCCCTGCCAGGAGCACCTCCCTAGGAAGGCTCTCTAAAGGAGACTCTAGCTCTGTTCTTATGGTGATGACCACCTCAATGTTGCGGAGGGACTGCAATACTGCGCCCACTGTGCTCATCCTCGGGCCAATCTCATGCTCTGTTGTTCCCTCACTCGTGACCAAGACCCCAAAATGCTCCTTCACCTGGGACAAGGACTTATTACCAACTTGGCGTAGGCACTGCATCAGTTTCTAAGTGAACCATGGCCTCAGATTTAGAGGTACTGATCCTCATCCATGCTGTTTCATACTTGACTGTGAAGCAGTGATAATTGCAGACCTAAGGCTGTCAGGACTACAACATCTGCAGATTTTTGGGATGGGCCATACTGTGCGTTTGCAAACACCCTGGCTGCACCTTCAAATATGTTGTGGGGATGGGCGTGAATGGGGAAAAGCGAGAAAGATCTTTTCATTGCATTGCATTACATTTGTGGGACGTTATAGCTGAAATACTGAAAGTTGAATATTTTCACTTCCCCACAAACTGAATAAATCCCAGCAAACCTCGCAGTCGTTACGTTCATAGGAATTCATTTTACTCTTGTAGTAGGCAGCAGATATTATGTTTGTGGAAAATGTATTACGTTTGTGGACATTATTACATTATGCTGTACAAAATGGGTCAGCAGTTCTCTTGTTTGCAGTCTGGCAAAGTCTAAATCACATGAACCTTTGTTTTCGTACTTACTTTTATCCAGTGAAAGTGTGTGAGTCAAACTCGCCCAACTTTAGCACTTCATTTAAAGCCGCTTTTAGATTTAGTTTTGACTTTGCAGCACATTTGCTGCAGTTGGCAGATGTATGCTACTGGCTGTGCATGAAATAGAAGAGAAAGAGCTAGTGTCTACTAGACAGCCAAGCATTAAGCAGCTAAGGAGCCAGGCTTTTGTCCCGGGAGGCAGTAGAGACCAAAACAGAACTAAATTATCAGATGTAGACCATACTGTGTTGTGTTGCTTTGCATTTCATTACAATGTGCAGCTTCACCGGGTTGGTTTTCTACCCCTCCCTTCATTCATTCCATTTCAGTTCCTGACAGGACTGACTCGCTCTGCCTTTCTGTTTTGCATATGTAGAAAATAAGCATTAAACAGTTAGTATATTGCATTCTATCATCTGTCCACATTCTATTGTATATTCTACTCCATTTTGTGTATCTTTTTCCCCACCCCTGCTGCAAACCTTTAGTCTGCTATCAAAGGTTTCTCTGTGACATCATGTCAATAGATCTCTGATGTGATTCATTTAGAAATGCGTCTCTTTACCAGGAATGAAAGGAGGCCAGTGTGGTCTAGTACGATGTAGCATTAAAAGATTAAGTGCCAGTACGTAAGCCCAGGAACACAGCAGCTGCTACTCCAAAAAGGAAACACATACGCTATCATTAGGTCAAGGGAACGGCAGTTCATTTTCTTATAAATTGCCACTAAATTGTTCCAGGGTGTTTGAGGCCAGCGCACACCCAAAGGCTTTTTCTCTGTGCTGGAGGGAACTTTCAGCCTTTTCCAAACCTGTTCCGTCACTACTGTCTAATGTCAACTCCTGCTGCAGCCACACGGCTGATAACCAGTGTGGCAGCTTTTCGGGCAGACAGCTGCTTTTAATTTTTTAACGTCAAAGCTGCACACTCCGTAGATGTCACCGGGCAGGATGAATAATAAATGTGTGTCTTTGTCATGACGTGCACTGTAAAAGCCGTTTCAGCTAGTGTCTTTGCTTTGACTGTGTCGTTTGTACGTTACCCCCACAATTATACGGATAAAGGAAAAATGGGATTTTCCACCGAGGTTAACATTATTTGATCAGATAGGGAGCCTTGAACAAATCGAAAATATTGGATCCGCAGAACATTTTGTCCAACCATATGTTAAATAAAATTTCACAAGCGATTATTGTTAAAAATAATAATAAATTGTATTCTTTTATTGGCCCACACCATCCCGTCTCTAGTTATGGTACCCCAAAATGGTCTACATACATTACTGAGCACGTCCCCCGAAGTGTTTTTTGTCAAATCGACGGCTGAGCTGGTTTTGCACAATGGAGGGTATGTACAGTGTGTGTGGGCGGTGTTCTTTCCTCACCTCCCTGTCTGTCATACTTTCTTTGCACTGCCAGTCATGAATTGCGTTCACATTGTGTGCCTTAAGTAATGTCCCTGTGTTGCATTATTAATTCCATTTCTCTGACTTAAGACAAGCTTAGACAACCTGTCTTATTGTTGCAGGTGTGTACTTCACTTACCGTTATTGAAGATAATGTCATTTTTTGGTATAATTGAAGTCTCTCAGGGGTTCCCTGCAGGTCAATGGCCTCACTTACACATCCTTACTATTCTTCAGGAGGTTTTTTTTTTTTTAAGTCTTTTGGCTTCATGGTTTTGTGGAAATTTAAATAAAGTTTGTGATCCAGCCTGCCTGTAGGTCATACCTTGTCACTGCACAGAACAGTGAAAATGAGAAGCAAAGGATAATCCACACTTCACCAGCAGTTCTGAAAGCTCAGCCAATCGAACAAATTGGACCAGGAACACAAAGATAAAACAACAAACGAGGGAGGTTTCATTGACTGTCGATGCAAAGCTCTGAGTCAGCCTCAACCTGGAAGATGATTGTGCATGGTGTTAACATGGACTGTTAGACTCAGCTCACTCATTTTCAGAATTATTTTATCATCCTTAGTACCCTGTTTTTGTATTTGCTTCTATCTTTTTGCCTGCTGCAGTGACCCAGTTTCCCCCCCCACAGATCATTAAAGTTTCATCTGATCCAATGTATTGTAATCTGATCCAATATTGCTCCAACTTTGGCTTTGATGTTTGTCTAGTCTCAGTTTTCAGCGGATCCTAATGGGCTTCATGCTGTGAGACTCTTAGTTTAACATTTCTTTTAGACTGATCTCTTTTATCTTTATGTCTGTCCAAACGCAAATGAATAAAACATCGTTCTTTCTTTTTCTTTCTCTCTTTCTAAATTATGACCACACTGCAGAATGGTTCTCAATATTAAAAACAATGCTTTTTGGCAGGATTTAAAACGTTCAGGGAATAGCACACTAAAAATTCACATTGTACAATGTTCAGCTTAGTGCTGGCTTAAGGAGTCATCACATAGCCTCTGATGATCAGTCGATCATGTTATGTCAAGTGCTTGCACACGGGCAGATCCTTATCCCTATCTCTAGCATTTGACATTGGATGTGGATGGCCCAGGGCCAGTCTTGTAGGCAGATGTAGGTCATGCTCAGCTTGTTAATTGCACCCACTGGTAGTCAGAGGCAGCAACCACTGACCGGATAAGTAGCTGAAATATCAGAAAGTGGTTGAAGGTGTTCACACAGACAAAAATGCCTTCCCATCTAAATTACTTTTGTTATTCACAGCCACTGAAGGTTGTAGTCGGTGTGTGTAGGCTCGCAGCACAAGCCTGTGAGGGGAAATAAAGAAAATACATTTTAGTTCAGCCACAGAGCATTTGCATCAATTCCATGTAGAGTTCTGCTGAGTGTAGGCATCCATGGCCTATATATAAATTGTGCAGTGAAAATAGGCAGTGGGACAGGTAAGTTACAGCCGTTTTGGAAACAGAGGAGAGAGACTGGTGTGAAAAGATGCAGAGCTAAGCAGAGACAGAGACAGAGTATGGTCAGATTCAAAGACTTCGGCTAGATGATGGCTTATTGAGGAATCACAATCTGACTGAAAGCTGAGAACAAGGACTTTGAATTCCGAGAGCATGCAGAGATGATCATTAATAACAGACCTCAGGGCAGCCGAGAAAAAAACAAGAGTTCCAGGAATAGTTGGCTGTGAGGACAGAACCACACTGAGTGAATGATGATGTGGTGACTGGTAAAGGAAAACATCAGATCTTTACACCAGTGAAGGTGAGCAGGTTAGCAGCGCAAGCCTGTGACGTGTGGTGGGCTGTCCTCATGTAGAGCCTCTCCCACCCTCTCAGGTAACAACCGACACAGACACTTGACACAGGCACCAGATGCAGAAACAATGAGGACAGGCCAACAAAAGGCAGCAAACAGGGAGCAGAGACAGTGTCAGTAGTCCAGGGGAGTCCTGGCTGGTACAGAAACTCCACTGAGCCATCAGTAATAGTAAGCATGCTCTTCCAGGTATGGACTCTCTGGAAATCTGCTAAAATCTCCTTTAGTTCTTCTTGCTTTTTTTACTAGCTTGTTATATAAACAACTTCCAGTTGGTTCACATTATTCTTGTAGTTGAGTGGATGAGACACACGAAAAAAAACCAAAAAGACAAAAAGGTAAGAAAACTATTAAACACAAACTAAAACACTAACCCAAGGACACAGTCTCAGACAGAGGCTCTG
This sequence comes from Karalla daura, assembly GCA_029224185.1. Classification (NCBI taxonomy): domain Eukaryota; kingdom Metazoa; phylum Chordata; class Actinopteri; order Chaetodontiformes; family Leiognathidae; genus Karalla; species Karalla daura. The sequence continues at coordinate 3,290,985 of CM055205.1, read as the reverse complement.
ATCAACTAATGGGGAGTGAAAAGCAAATGTGTTCTTTTTTTTAAGGCTTCCTTGGAGGCTGCTGACATCATGTTCAGCGGGAGAGAGTTTCATGGGGTTGAGGCTACAAAGGTGAAGGCAAGCTCTAAACTGAAAACAATAGTTTTCAGAGCATGGGACGAACAGTAGACCATGGTCCGAAGACCTATGAGACCTACCGGTGCAGGTATGGTATGATCCATACAACAATGGATCATACCATGCAAGTTTTTATTCAACCTTTGCTTTATTTTTTGTTGATTTTGTCATTTTTTGTGAACTACTAATGGATTCCTCTGTGGGGAAAAGGAGTTAGTTAAGGAGAGGAGACTCCTTCATTGAAAACAGAGCAAATCTGGATAATGTTTCCGCCCTGTCCCAGATGTGATGAAGAGATGTTTTCATGGTTGCTGCTGATCAGTGGTGATGGCGGTCGGTCAATTGGAATTGGAGAGGTCAGTTATTTCTGCCTGAGTCACCAACCGTCTACCCAACAAATGTCAACTCTGCCCAACAACAGAGATAAGCCTGAGATACTGCTGAAGACTCAGAAAGTTGACATTCAGCCAAGATAACTTCCATGTCAAGTTCTCTATTAAGTTGTTGCTGGATACAGAATAAACATCCTGAGGCTCTTTTGATAATAATAGCGGACTTCAGTCATGTTCCCCTGATGGATTCACCAGAGTGTGGGAGAGAGATGCACACTGAAGATGGTTGAGTCCATTCTGGTCTACAACTGGGATCATCGACTTCATAACACATTGATAGACCAGAACATGGAGGTGGTGAACTCTGCTCTATAGAAGATACTCTGGATGTAAAATCATCAGTCATTTTAATTCCTCTACAAATAGATGAGCTGATGAACCCATGAATTTGCCTTTGGGGATCAATAAAGTCATTCATGTTCCTCCTTGGGAGCTTGATCATGGAGGGCTCTGTATGTGTAAACAAGTATGGTAAAATGGACGCTGAACTGAATTGGAAGCCAGTGTAATGAGAGTAAAATGGGTGTGATGTGCGTCATCTTGTAGGATGAAAAACATGTGCATTGTATGGAATGGGATGTGGGTGTGTCATACATTAATCATGCTCATGCTCTTCAGCATGTAAATGGGAAGATTATTGGAGTATTCCACAAGCAACTCGTAAAAACGCCACAATGCAGCCACTGTCTCATTCAGAACTAGGTCAGTATTCTTAATATTGCTGTCTAAATAACGTGGTTATTGAGAATGACGCCTTCACATGTATGACATGTTCTAGTCCGTGATGGTTTGAAAGGTTGCCTTTTTTGCATACAGATTCTTCGCTTGTCTGGTCCAACCGGACAGGTTGTGTCCGTGTGCGTCATCAGCTCTAAAGGCAGTGATCTGTCCCCTGTCAAACATGGCCTCCGATTAGCCCTAGCGGTGAGGGTATTAGCAAAGCATTTGGTGATTTTCCCCGTCAAAGTCCCAGTCTGCTCCTGTGTGCCAGCGTGCCACTTTCCTATTGCTGTTTTCTTGAATATGGCCCAGTCGGTGGTTTCAAAACAGCCCTGCAGTGCAGAGGTAGCTCCCTAAGGCCCACGGCTCTTCTCCCTGTGGTCTGTGGCTGAGGCACAACAGAGGTGTGGTTTGGGAGGTGAGGGATCAGGGCAGCCCATCGCTGTTTTGTGGTTCGACTAATTATCTCAAAACGTAAGTATGATTATATTTTAAGAGGCCTCCTGTGTTTTCTGGTTTGGTTCTTTTTCTCTCAGGGCCTGTGATGAAAGGTTATCCAGTCTATGACTTTAAGATGTGTTGTGTTATGTACAGTTGCCTTGTTTTTGGCTCAAATGTTGATGAATGTGGAAATCTATGCATGTCAGTTTCGGTACTCCACACATGCACATGCCAAAAACTGCATCAGTCCTCTCCATGTTCCCCTGATGCCTGCTTCAAAGATCGTTCTCCCTGTTTTTGTGGTCTGTCTGAAGTGCCATCCAGCAAGGTAAAAAACAAACAGCTGACCTGGTGAACCCGTCCTCTCTCTGATCTCTTCCACCTATAAATAAAGTATCTGTGTGCAGTTGAGTGCCCGCTCCCTCTGGCAACTGGGGCATTTTGTTCTGGGAGCTGTCAAGTAGAGTTACGATCAGCATCAACACAGAGGCCTCCAGACCAGTTCACACACACACACGCACGCACGCACGCACTCACACAGACACACACACACGCACACATAAACATCACAGGTCACAGGTCACCATGCAGGTGAACCCACATTAACTAGAGAGTAAAACTAGCTCAGGGCATGGCCTTTGGTAGGTGTGGTGGATAAGATGTCTTATCTGTGAGAAAACGCTGCAGTGTACACAAGAACTTGCATTGGGTGTCCTGTGGCTTCACAGAACAATGCGCTGGTGGGTCGCTCCATCCATCCACCATGCATCCAACCATTCATCCATCATCCATCCACCACTTGGCCTTAGCATGCATGAGACAAACACATGCAAACGCCACATGGAATTGACTGGGGTGCAACTTTTTACATGGACAGCACTATTTTGAGTAAGTGTTGACATAAGTTGCTCAGAGAATATTTCATTCATATTCCCTACATTCCTAGTAGGACCATGATATGGAAATATGGCAGAGCAGGATTGTGTTATTCTGCTTTTCACCACACAATGGGTTTTTTTATAGTTTTTTTTTTAGAATATTGAATTAGTTACCAGCATCTTAATATTGCCATGTCTGCAACCAACCAAAACCTTCATGAGATTCACATCCCTCAAAATTTCAGGTTTTACCCATTCCTTAACGCATGACTTCTTATTACTCATCTCCATCTCTCTTTGGACATAAGCCAAGGTACGACTTGGCATCTGGACTCGTAGATTGAAGAGATTTCAACCAGGAGGCTTCTTCAATTCTGACTGGCTGGTGGGGAAGCCCAGGATATAATCTGACGCTGTTAGCATTTCCATGACGAGCAGAGGTTTCCAGTAAATGACTGAAGTTGTTAGTGCTTAGCTTCCCCAACAACCAGTCAGAAATGATGAGGCCTCTTGGATGAGTTGCCTTCAAGAATATGCAACTAGTTCACTTGCCGTGACTCACAATACCCATTCCAAATTCAATCTGGATGATGATGGCCCGGAAGAATGAGCATCTCCACAGAAATGTGGATGTTTACATGTGCCTGTGTCTCCTCTTAGTGAAGGAATATTGGAATGAAATACTGGAATATTGCTATTGATGATGACGAAACCAGTAAGATGCCAGTGGTGACAGTGGCTTTATCAGTGGCAATAAATGAAAAGCTATCATCACTTGGTGGTGAACAACTGGTGCAGAGGAGCTGTGTGTGTGTGCGTGTGTGTGTGTGTGTGTGTGCGTGCATGCACCAATATTGTGAGTAGGATGATGTCACACCCACAGCTGCGTGGAACAATGCTCTTGACCTGAGGGTGAGGAGTGAAACAGCTACAGATTAACTGAAATGGAATAAAACATCATTCCATGCAAACAGTTGTCACACTTGGCAAGAGAAGGTAAAAAGATCTTTGTCTTTTTGTCTGGACGACATGGGGCATCAGCTGTTCTCTTGTAGCAACACGTGCAACGGTGGGAAAAAAAACAACGCTGGAAAAAGGTTAAAGTACTGCATTTTGAAATCACAGTGACGTCTTCAAAGCAAAACGTCCATCTTGGCTGACGTGATGTTACGTGTGATTTTATTAATGCATTAATGTCTTCTTTTAAATCCTCTATTAGTGGTGAAGCCACTTTTGGGCAGTTTATTAACCAATAAAGAGTCCAGTTAGAGTCTAAAGGTCAGCATACTGTGAAATTTCTCCCTGTAGTTGAGGTCAATCCGCAATAGGTCAACTATTATGATTTAATAATTAACTACATATCACAATTTATGAATGTATGACTTTTAATGTTGTTCAGTAAAAAAAGTGCATTCACAACTAAAGTGCAAGAACCCTAAAATGTGACTTACTCTACTTGAGCGTGTTACTCTAAGCTCACGTCATTATTAGCAGTCTGGACAATCTGTAAGGTTTAATGAGGGAGCGTATCCATGGTACTAGAGCTCACATATGACACATCCTCTGCTGCTATGCGAGATAAAACAAGCACTTCACACACCCAGCCCTCAGCTCCCTTCCTGATGCCCCACATCTGTTGGCGTGGTATCAGAATGCTGTAAGTTGTAACAGACTCGTGAAGAATCCCGGGAAATGTGTCTCCAATTCTTGATCAGAAGTTAATGATGCAAAGTAACTGCGGACAGCAGATCTGTGTGCATTAAGCCTGGGTCAGCCGGTGAACTTGCGAACGTCAAGTCTTGAGCGATACACGTGTTCGGTTCACAATGTTCAGTTGGGGTATTTGGAAACCTGGCGCGTGGCCAAACTATGTTCCAAACCTCTGATAAGTTGGACACACAGGCCTTGAACACACCCAGAGACAAAAGACAATAGGTGATTGTATAGCTTCATATACGAGCAGCTGAACAACACCTCGCGAGTGCTGCCAAGTTCGCCTCGGGCCACAGGTTCAGCGAGGAGGGCCCGGCATGTCTGTGCCGCTCCGGCTTTCTCAGGACTCCTGCTGCTCTGCTCTCCAAGTGTGTAATCCCCACAGCTGCCTGCACAGTTCAAACACACAGTGTAACCTCAGTCAATCGCAGCGTCACCGTGAAGCCTTGCCCAGCTGCCAGATCCAAATATTTCGCCGTGCCCTGGCAGTTCTCCCACAGCGCCGCTAAACGTGGCTCAGGGATGAGCCTCCTATTGCGGACGCTTTCCTCATGTACAGAGCAAGACTCGGTCGCATATTTGCCCCGTAAGTGCGGCGCTGCTCCGCTTTTATCTGATTGGTGGACAAAGTTTGGCCTTCGTGCACATTATGTAAGTGGAGGAGCGTGGTCTGCTGCTGCGACCAAGTGGTAACACCTGGGAACTGCACTTTCTTTTCAACTCGTTCGCTTGCTTGCTTGCTTTTCACTTGTATAGCAATAGATTTCGGAACATGCTCCACACAAATTGATTTGAGGCTCATTATCTCGAAATCAGTCGACGATGAAACTTATCTATCTCCATATTTCTAATTTAATTCTAATCATCGTGTTTGGTGTTCTAAACAAAGGAAAGACACCTATTTTCCAATTTATTCAGCACAATGAGTTGCATGTAATGCGACTAAATCTAATATTTAACTTTGCAATCATTTTGCATTCTTATGACAGTGTAATGACTTTGTTCCCTCCCAATTCGATTACCATGTTCTCATTACTGCAAGTTGGACAAACCCTGAAGTGGCAGCACGACGCCTAGTCCGACTCACTAAATTCATTAGATGAACAAAGCACAGCATGTGGGTTATTGTAACACTTTGTCATGTATCGAGAGGACAAGGAACGTGAGAGGAGGCTCCAGCACAAGGAGCCGTATACCCAGCCAGAGCATACAGAGCTGAAAACAGGAGCTGCCGTGTCCCGTGTGTTGGGCCATGCTGCCGGAGACCCACGGGCCAGCAGAGGGTCTGCAACAACGCCGTTAACACTGTAACCACTACCGCCAGATTACGATTCATTCCATTCATTCATTGGCTCTGCTCTGGTTTCAAATAAAACATTGCTTAACTAGCCACTGGAATGTGCTGCCAGACTGCTGCATGACAAGAGGTTAATTTTTCGCCATGGAGGTGAACTCACCGATGTGATTTGCTGGTTGCACTATGAGCGCTGAGGCCACTGTCACAAATAACTCAGCGAATGCTTCGCAGCTCACGGAGAGACACACACACAGGGACTGGTCGTCTGAATTGTGTAAGCTGCTCAGCTTTTTGGAGCACGTTGAGAGAGCGTAAGTTTCTCTTCAAAACAGGAAAAGATCACGTGTTTACTGTGTAAGGTGCGGCTTAGAGCAGATTCCATTCATTTTATATATTTTCATTGACTTTTCAAGTGATACTACAGTTGGGCAGCCACTTACTAATGGGGCAATAAAGAAAAAAACAACGTGTCTTAGAGAAGGGTTTGATTAAAAACGCATGCAATTTATGAACATGTTGAAAACGACATGACATCATGTCGTTTTCAAAAACCACAAGTTTTGCTCCATTTTAAAGTTGAAATTAAGCTTCTACGCAGCTCATAGTTTGAGTGGAAAGTGTTTAGTTAATTAGAAGAAATGTAGTGCAGAACAATGGTCCAGGGACGTAATGTTTTTGCCTTGATATTTTCAACATATTTTGTTGAGTACAACATTGATTATGCTGCAGGTTGTAGGTCATGCGATGGTGTAACAACGCACTGTGGCACAATGCATCGGCACTCAGAAAATGTGCCAGCATGCATTGTGAAGTTGAAACATGTTAGAAACATGCATTTTGGTGGTCTTAAAGAATACATCTTAGTAAAGGGTTAAGAAACATAAAGAGACGCCCACTAACCTTCCACTGTGTGATGTCACTCGTAATATAACTAGCTGGTGAGGTGGTTCACCTTGTAAGATAAACTCATAAATGAACAATGATGGAGCGGCGGCTCAATCACAATACTATTAAAACTAAACTAGGAAGAGGTGACTTTTCAACAACTATTGCTCACCAGTACAGCACCACTGTTGCTCTGTCGAATAAGAGAATAAACTATTCCATCCACACACACGCGAGCCAGTCACCGAGCTTCAACACGTCATCATGAGTCATCAGTGAGGGCCTCCAGGTTGTCCTGACAACATTTGGTCAAACCTGCTAGTAACAGGACCTGTTCTCAATAAGTGGCACAGCAGCAAAATAATGAATATCCACATATGGTTTTGTACAGTTATGGACAATTGACAATAAGAGTTTGATGCAGTTCGGGCAAAGTACGGCCGAGCTACAGGGCACACCATCAACGAAAGATTGAAACATTCCATTTTAAGTTTGTCTATGTCGCAATAACTTGTTACTGTAAGTTTTGAAGCCAATGGCATAAGGTGACTCGGAGGCCAACTTTCATCTCCCAGTCAAAATAAAGGACTTCCTGTTGGGTTTAGAATATCATCCCAAGAAACTCACTTTTTTCTAACTTTGTTGTTAGCTTCAGGGACCGGTCCATGGATGGAACTACTGAGTACTACCCATTACGCATTTTGCCAAGACACCTAATTATGAAATTCTTTGACCCGCCAGAGATATCTGGAAATTTTCACGTGTTCAGGTGTATGTATAGGCCTTCAAAAAACCTAATCAAAAGAAATAAATAAAATAAAGCGCTACTGATAATAATAATGATAATAATAATAATAAAAAACTGACCGAAAGCATAAGGCTCTTTGCAACTCTGCTGTATGGCCCTAATAACATTTGTTAGGACTTTCACCTGTAATAGAGTACTTCTTCCATGAGGCATCTGCTAATGTCGAGGATCTGATGCTATCTGGACCTCAGGTGGAATATGAGAGTCTCATAAAATGTGTTTCCTCACCGGGGGGGGGGGGTACTTGTTTCTCATATCGCTGTCACAATACCCCCTGACATGAGATCCCCTTGATGATAAGCCGGCCACTTTCAGGCAACTGCATTGTATTGTGTCATTATCTGCCCGGGTGTCATTGTTTCCCGGGCTGCCCTCGGCGTGACCCCTTTCGGCGGTTCCCCTGAGCTGCACGGCAGACCCAGACGGATGCTCCCGGCAGGCTTGGTGAGCTCACACCGCTGCCTGCTGACTGAGATAAGGGATCGCACAGCACGGGGCCAGCGCTGCTCCTCATCCGTCCGACATGGGAGGTGTTGGTCTCGCTTAACCACAGTGTTGGCGCGACACCGGAAAGTCCACCAGGAGCGTGATGCCATCTCTCAGGGGTGGATTCTCGTGTTGGCGCGTGAAGCATTGGAGGCTGGCTCTCCATAGAGTGTATGGATGGACGCCACTTCCTCTGCTGTTTACTCCCTGTGTTTCCCCCCCTCAGAAACTCCAGTGGATAATATTTCAGGACCCAGCACCTGATGAGGCTATGGCAGGTATAGTTATCTGTCAAACCCGCAGCCTTCACCCCGCTTCCCTCTCTCTGATTTTAAGAGGACGATGATGGTGGAATGACATCCGGCACGGTGACAGCAAGGCAACAGCTGGGACATCGAGACTACGCGTAACCGCACTGTTGCAACAGAAAGCAATAAATAAACGTGACTGTTCTTAGAAGTCAGAGGAGTCATGTACATAACAGCAGCTCGAAAGACTGACTATAGGGACCTTGGTTTAAGCAAAAATGGGTGGCCAAGAAGAAGTCCACACAGATGTTCAGAGTCCACTATGTACAGGGATGTAATGACATAGCTCCGCTCCGCCTTGAGCCATAGAAATATTTGGAACTTGGCGAAAACACCAGGATTTTCTTTGCAAACCATTAGTGTCAGTGGGTGCCTCAACCTAAGCTGTAAAGACGAGAGACAAAACAGTCAGAAGAAAGAAGGAAGGAATGCATTTTTACCATGTACACATTTTGCCTTTGCTATGTTCGCTGGCAGAATTGTGTGTGTGCCCTTCAACGAACTGGTGATCTGTCCAGGGTGTCCTGGGTGTACTAGGCTCATAAGAGAATGTAAACATCCTTGTATATAAGCAGGCATGCAGCAGCACTGTGCATGTGATCATAAGAATTCAAAGTGATGAAATGCTCATTTACATCACTGAAAATGTTTTGAACCAGCAATACTTTTGTCTACATCTCCATATGAGGGCTTCACTAATCGAACCACATGCAGTTCCGTTTGCTCTGATTTGATCTGATTTTGACTGAATGGCTCTGTAAAACTCCTTTGATAGACAGACTGATATCAAAGCAAGATGTCACACTCACAGAACATCTCCTCTGTGCTGTATGGATGTGCACTAAGCCGTGATGAGCCACAGTTTATCCTCTCACCTCAAACCAATAATTATTTCTCTCTGTGGCTCACTCTCGCCAGCTCTCCTCCCTCAATCAATGGTGAGAAAGAGCCCCCGGAGCTCCAGGACAAAGTGGCCATCGATCTGTGTGGAAAGTGTGTGAGGTAAACATGTTAATAACACACAGGTTCCACCGTGCTGTCCCAGAGATGAAGAAGCGCCCAGTCCTGGAGCATTTCTCAGAGTGGGGGACATAAGGAAGAAGATGGACTCTGTCTCTGTCCTCACCTCATTAAATACAGACTGCAGTCATTCACAGTAAATACTCAGTAAGGGCTGAATGGAGCCTTTCATTGCAAACTGCATGTAGTGTAATCCACGTCATCCATTGTATCTCTGCTACTGCTATAAACAGATGAAGTGAGGACACTAATTTTGAATAATAACCTTGTTTCCCATCAGTCAGGCAATAACACGAATATCACTAAGGTCTGTCCAGTGTTCAACGCATGGATTATCTTTCAAAAGCAAAGGAAAGTGAATTCATTGTAGATGGCACAACACATTATATTTCACATATTTTCACTTTTCATCAGGCCAGCGCAGCTCAATGAGCTCCTGAAGGTGGGGGGCAGCTGGGGCAGCTGCCCTTGGATAGTCTGATAGGTGATGGTACATTCTGTTACAATGATTGAGAGTATAACTGTGAGAGTTGTGAGCTCCTCTTGTGCAGACCCCTCGTACTTTCTGACTGAAAAACAGAATAGCTAGAAAGTTTGACAGTTCATCAATGTGTTGCCTTCTTTGGTTAACCTCTACCAGAAGTATTGCATGCTTTGGGAAAATAGCTAGAAGGGATGGTAATAACTCGATTTGTCACATCAAACATCACGTCACATCAAGTCCTCCAAGCTGCAGTCAGTGCTTTATGGCCACCAGAGGGCAGCAGCTCAACCTGTAAACACATTTCACTATTGCCTTTCTTAGGTAGATCCTGAGGACCAAAGACATGATGTTTGGTGCTTTGGTTGTCCATACGTCACTCACAGCACAGTCTTCATTAATGTAGTCCTCCTCGTTGTCCTCTTGTTTTACCGTCAGCTGAGCGAAAACGTGATGCAGAGAACATAAACTGAGCAGCAGAACATCAGATCAATAAATGTCTGAACAAAAAAATACAGAGAGTAAAAAAATGATGCGTGAGGGGTGAAGAGTCTGGTGTCTGGATGAGAGTTATGATACAACACAATTTCCGTTACAATGTTTTACCTTCTTTTCCAGAGCTGTATCTCCTTGAAGCAGACGGGAGCCGGTCAGATGTTCCCACAGTGAACTGATAACAGGTGCTTGCCTGTGGTGAGAAACTGGAACTGTTCTCCTCCTCAACAAAGCCCTTGGATGTGAATCGTCTCCTTGATCTCTTACCAACTGTCAGCAGACTTTGACACCTTGCCAATAGGTTTGTAACCAGCTCTATCTGAAATTCAAAAATGTCTGTGCTACAAGGTGACTTGATCACACCTCAGTAAGTTTCATTCTCTGAAAAATGTCATGCTACAACTGAGAGGTCTCAGAAAGTACAATAGACTATTCCTTTATCCAAATCCAACCCACGATAGGGAATTTTTAAAAATCTGGCAGGAAAATTGAATGTATTGAATATATTGTATACATGTCTGTCTATGCCATGGCCAAGAATGTATCTACAATTTCTCTAAGAAGCATATTTCGTATAACTCTTCAAGAAAACACAGAGAGAAATGTGAAATAGAGAAGGATTGTGCCAAGGAAAAACATTGCTCCAGTCTATAACATGGAGCTGCGCTGACTGCAATAATCTAGAACTGTGTGCAAGCAGCCTGCTGTGCCTTCGATGCCCCTCACGCTGAAATATGACAGACATTAACCTTGCCTGCTGACCACACATTCCTCTTACAAAAAGATGAAACCCTGTAAGTATGTGCTGTGCAAAGAAAAACAGGACAGAGGAGTTTAGCAGTGAGGGACAGATGAGCCAGCAGTGACAGGTAGGAGCTCAGAAGAGGAGTGGAGGAGTGGGACGGAGCACTGGAGGTCCTGATGCATGGACATTGATCAAAAGCAGTGCTGTAGCAAATCCTCAGCAGCAAATAGACTTTGTGTAATTATGTTGGTGATTGGAGCGGCGCAGCACTGAGCTACGGCACATTTATCCTCCCGACTCGAGGGAAACACACCAAAGTTGTCCTCTCCGCTTTGAGCAGGATTCAATAGACAGAAAAACGACAGCATTACCTGTCAAAGGCTCCACATTAACGGCAGCTTCGTCTATGTACGGTGAAAGAAAGGGCTGCTCCAGGACATCTCTCACAGCACAGGCTAAACCAAAGCCGGGATCGCTGATGAGCTGTCACACTGTGGCCCACTGAGCTCCCGATCCTTTATCTGAGCGGGGAGCTGGGCATTCCTGTGGCAGAGCACAGTTGATAACAATGTAATTCGCTTTTTAGAGAGACTGTAATAAGACTGTCAGGCAGTGAGTGTGACGGTAAGGAAACAGTTATTGAGACACTAGTGTTCTCTAGCATTTACAGACAGAGCTGATCCTCCTGTGACTACCAGGTCAGTGCTAACTTTGACTGCACAGTAGAGGAGATTTTGCAGATTTAAGACTCTGTCAAACTTCATTTCATTGTGTTCCTTATTTCTGTACTTGAATCAATCTTTCATTGATTCAGTTGTCGGACATGGTACCATTTCTGACAAACTGAAGACTTAAAATGTGGAGCTTCATTTCGAAGTTGCTTGGGAACAGTTTGGATGTAAGCTCCAGACTTGAGCTCCCATGTCTTTGCTTGTTTGCTACATTTCCATTGTATCCATTGTGGGTTCTTTCAGCACCAAATCACTCCCAAACACACAAACACACTCACTAATGGAACTAAACTTAGCCAAACTGTCTTTTGGACTCGGTGTGACAGGACAAAAACCAAAACCGCCAGAATGGCAATTCCCACCCGCACTGGCTCTGTTACACAGTATCCATGCATACAAACGCACCAATCACTCTAACAACTTACAACTAGGAGCAATTTAGAGTCTCTGTCTTCTGCAACATGCATGTTTTTTCATTGTAGGAAGAAATCCATGCAGACAGATAGGGAGCCTTCTTGCTGTGATGCAAGAGTGATAACCATCCATCCACTGTGTTGGCTTACAGGCATATCCCTTTCTCAAAAATGTGCAAAATGAGCTGTGAAATGAAATGTGCAACATTTCCTGCAGCTGATATATTTATCAAACCGGAATGCATGTGTTACTGACACACATTTCTCCTTATGATGAAACAAAAGTATAAACATTAGAACACTCAGAGCAACATGACTCCCGAAATGCCGTGTACATGGGGCTCCAGCGTATTGATGCCCACGCTTGTGCTGTTTTGGGCCCCTATGCAGCCCTGAGCACTAACGGAGTGAATGGGAGCAGGAGATGGATGGAGTGTCAATGCTGTGTGAATAAAGCCACTCTAGTAATCGTCTGGCTCAGCAGCAAATAGAAGAGATAAGGAGCGCTGAGTTGATACGGTGTCGAAAAGAGGAGTTTCCCAGCCCTGTGCAGCCATCACTCTGTCCTTTCTCTGGCTGTCTGCAGAGCCGTCCACTGATAATATCTTCACCAAGAGAAATGCGTATTCAACCCCAAGTGCTGATAACAAGATCATCTTTTGCCATTCATTGAGCTGTGGTGGTGGGGGTGGTGGTGTGGTGGGGTCATTGGAAGACACTGGCAAACACTACATTATCACAAGTGCACTGCACAGCTGGAGCACCAGCATTCGTCACAACAAAGAACCACAAGTACACACACTATATCTATGTATAAGCTGTGTTAACGTCAATCTAGGTTTAAGATCTTAAATAGGAGAAAAACATTTTTTGGTTTAAGATATACTTGGTTTGTCAATGTGATGAGACAGGTTTAAGATGAATAATTTGTCTATAAAGCTGCTTTAAGGTTCTGATTAATCCAAAAACCTTCTGGGAGTAAGACAAGTTAGCTGGTAGACTGGAGGGAATGGGGTGAACTGTTACGGTGGGAGCTCCAACCTGAACATTGTAGGGTTAACATTGAACATTGTAATGTTAATGTCTTTTGAATGTAGAGAGGACCACTAAACATGGGAAGGAGCTTGGTGGATTCAACTCATCGGGGCAAGTCTCTGCAGGAGAGCCACACTTGCTGACCTACTTGATACTCCGGTGCAGGTGTTCAATGATGGTTAATGGAGGACACAGCAGTTTCCGGTATGGAAGAGGGTGGAGTGAGCTCAAATCAAAGGCAATGACAGCTGAAAACTAACTCAACTGCCTCCTTTGCCTATGCATGCTTGGGCAGAGGTATGAAGTGAAATAGTTTGCTAAATGGTGCAAAATAGTCTGGATGACCCCTCTGGATCATTAAAAGATGGTAGACAGGACCAAGGTCCAGTGATATATGGGGCCAGGGACAGTAAGGTATGGGTAGAGGCATGGGCAGCAGCAGAAGCAGGTTCGCTGGTGAGCGATGAAAGGTTTGCAGTTCAAAACTATGACAAACTCTTTGGTCAACTCCAGCCAGTTCCACTACTCTTCCAAAGCCATCTTGGCCATCTTTGTGATAGCACAGGGATTATGCTTCTGGTCCACGCTAGAGTGCTGGGAGTCCCAGCCACAGGAGACCACTGAGAGGGTACCTTCGTTGAGGCCAGGGCAAAGAGAGGGCCTGTCAGCGCGCTCTAGTTAAAAATTTCGGAGAAATTGGCATACCCAAGGAACTGCTGGAGCTGCTCGAAGTATTAGGGGACTTCAATTCCATGTGCAATAGTACTCTCCAGGAAAGAAGGAATTGACAGATTTGTTGACCATGTCTCATTGCATTACATTACATCCATGATCAGGTCTTCCACAAACAATTGGTGAGTCTGAAATGCAAGGGTTAGGGTTAGGCTTAGGGTTAGGGTTAGGGTTAGGGTTAGGGTTAGGGTTAATCTACTTCTACTGATGTCGTGTGCCCCACACAGCAGAGGCAGAATTTAGTCTGGTAACGGCTTTCTCTTTATTCTGTAGAAAGACAGGACTGAACCAGCTGCATGGCCGCAGCACCCCCACTGGGGGTGAGGGCTAGATGCCGGGCCTTCCCTGACATCTCTTCAATGGGCCCGTCCAGTATAGTCAGCCAAGCTGGGGAGCTAGACTTCACAGGATTAGAATGGCTCCACCAACTGGCTGCCTGTGGTGTGAAACTCTGTGGAGTAGTCCACTACAGCCTGGTGGCCCTGTCTGAGAGACATTAATCCGCCTGCAGACTTGGGACCATAAAGCCTAAAAAATTGTGGGATTACACTGAAAAAGCTGCAGGCTGGAGTTTGTCATTCCCCACACTGCAGAGAGTCAGGAACAGGAGACAGGTAGGTTCTCTGGGGCAGTAACAACTTGTGGTTGGTGGCAGAGTTTTACTAGGGCTGAGGCAAGTCATAGCTGAGGATGGAAGGCAAGTCGGTTTTCCAGAGCAGAGCAGAGAAACATGACAAGAGAAAACAGGCAGGATTACCAATGCAGAAGAGCTCAGAGCAGGTCAGCAACAAAATGCGAACTGAATACGAGTGCAGGAGAGTCAGCCATGAATCAAGGACAGTCTGGCATTGAATGTGTCTGTGATCGGTGTATATACTCAGGTAATTGGTGGTGGTAAGCAGGTGAGAGCAGTCGAGTTGATGGGGGGAATGGCCGGAGGAGTGGCTGGGCTGAGGTGGAAATTTCCATTACAGGTGCAGGCAGAGAGAAACGGAGCAGAGCAGACCATGACATTTTTACCCTTTGAATGGCAACTGCTTTGAACTCTCTATTTTAAATGTGCCCCTGTTTTCAGTGTCTGATGAAAATGTCTCGCTTGTCTTGTACATTTGCCACAAGCATCAATTGGAAAAAGTGAAATTGTTGGTGTAAAAATGAAGCTCTTCATAGTCTCTGTGATGTTTCAGTAACTAGGTCAGTGTATACCAAACACAATGTTGCATAACACCCACCCCCACTCTCTCTTGTCAAAAATACAATGCTGACAATAGCCTATATTTTCTTAGTGACAAAAGAGCTCAAGAAAAGACACAAACCAATCATATAGTTATCCTCTTGAGTGGTGTGGTGGAATATAACTCTAATCTAACCCTCAAATCTAACCCACTAATCCCGAGTGTTGAAATATTCTGCTGTTCAAAATACTGATTAGAGCATCAAATTTTAATTAATCTACAGCTGAAAAGTGAGAAAATTTGTTCATTAACAAATCTGTACCTGCTCTGGTCAATTATTTGAAGGTGCTTTAAGGTGTGTTTCCTTAAAATTAAATGGCTGGAGCTCAACCTGTAGGTCATTGGTCACGCAACACCCTCAACTGACCATCAGAGCAGGGGGGACAACACACTCTCACACACAAACCTCTAGTCAGCTTTCAAGCATGGTTTTGGACTGTGGGAGAGAAGCGAATTCAAAGGAGAAAACTCACACAGACACAGGGGGAACATGCAGACCAACATACTTTAGCTCTGATAAAGTTGTTCACCCCTCATTACATTTCTGAAAACAGATCATCTGTCTAAATAAGCATACTAAATGGCAAGTCAAAGGTTTGATTAAACCAATGTTATCAAAAGTCTCGCTGAACCTGTGTTTTCCATCTTCAAAAAAGCCAGTTATAAAGCATCAAATAGCATATTATAGCCTTGTGAGAAATGTTTGTTTTCAAACTTGTTCACAGTTAGTATTGAAGTGATTCTGACTGCAGGCAGGGGGTAACATTTCAGGCTGTTCCATTTCCAAAGAGATCAAAGGCGGGCTTGTGAACTCTAATGGTTTTTTCAACAGCAAGCTCTACCTTTGTGCTTTGTATTAACTCAGATAGGAATAACAAATTGGAACTCCAGCGGTGGCTAATGTGCAAAATTTGCAACTGCACTGAGAGAGATGTGACCTCCCTGAGGTGGCAGCATCTCAAATTGGTAGCGTTTGAACGTGACATGCACAGAGTTTGTATTTTCTGTTTATGTGTATGGTATAACTCACCGCGTGTGTTTTATAACCTCTGTGTCAGGTCCGGGAGTCAGGGCGCAGATCCGCCTGACACACAAAGAGAGCTGGCACACACACACACGCGCGCGCACGCACGCACGCACGTGCCGGTCCAGACAGTGTCAGAGCAGCGTCACGCGGGGCTGAGACCTCGCGCTGCTGCTACCGCTGAGCCGCGGTCGCGCGCCCTTCTGACAAACGCACCGCGTGCGAGCGAACGAGAGGCTGCGCGCGCCGTCGGGTCGGGCGCCCCTCGTGCCCAAAGAGGAGTTCAAACAGAGCTCTGGAGAGAAGGAGAGGGCGGAGGAGGAGACCAGAAGGAGATCAGGAGGTGATCGGGGGTGATAAAGAGTAGCGCAGGCGGCGATCAGGAGGTGATCGTTAGGTGCAGAGGTGGAGCAGAGGTGGAGAGAGGAGAAGAGAGAAGACGACACTCTGAGATGAGGCTGTTTGGAGCAGACGCGGGACGCGGGTAAGTTTGACTGGATCGTTCTGCAGAGGACACCTAGGATCGTGTGTGTGTGTGTGTGTGCGTGTGTGTGTGTGTGTGTGTGTGTGTGTGTGTGTGAAAGATAGATAGATAGATAGATAGAGAGAGAGAGAGAGAGAGAGAGAGAGAAAGAGCGAGAAAGAGGTATGAAGGGAGAAAAGTTGTGTGCCTCTGCAGCAGGTGCAGGGCAGGTGTGCAGCGAGTCGGGGTCGGAGTGCATGGCTTGGTGTGGCAACAGCTGCTCTGCATGCAGTGCTGCAGCGATGGGGCGCGTTTGAGGAGACAGTTTGGATGCTGATGGTGATGGTGAAGGTGAGGGTGATGATGATGAGGGTGAGGGTGATGGTGATGCTTTTGATGGGTGTGATGCCACTTACCTGTTGCAACCTGCAGCGCATTTTGGCCGCAGTCCAGAAAAAGTCCAGCGAGGCGTTGGGGACATATGGTCCACACTGTGCAGGTCACCTGCACCTTTCACACAGGTGGAGCCAGCGGCAGTCACTGTGCACACGGGGCTCCTCCATTTGTTGGGGAATGCTTTGTTTCATGTCTGTGCTTGTGTGTTTTTTTATTGCAAAAAGTCATGGGTGAATGCTGGAGATGCTGGGAAATGCGTTCAGCAGTACAGGAGGACGCTGATTTAAGAGCGAGATGAGAGCCAATATTTGCTGCTTGATCTACAAACAACAGGCAATGTAAAAGAAAAAAAACAAAACAAAAACAACAAGACATGTTCTTGCTCTCCCCCTGCCCCCCCTCCCTCCTTGCCTCCCTCCCTCCCTCCGCTGCAGGGCGCGGGGCTCAGACTACCTGAGAGTCAGTGAGAGGCTCCTCTCCTCCTGCAGGCTTCTGGGCTGCCTCTGCTTTTCAAAGCTCATTTCCCATGCCTTTCATGCCTGCAGTTTAAAGCCTTTGATGTTTTTCTCTCGCTGAACCCGGCGCACTGAAACCACTCTCGAGTATGTTAATGTTCCCTGATTGACTTATGAATCTTTTAATTAACCCACTTGTATGCGCACCGCAGCATTGTCCTCTGCGAAATGCCATCACGGGGGAGGCAGAGCCATGACAGAATGACATGCTGTCAAACGGGGATTTCAAAGTCAATGGCGCTTTCTGCGCGGATGATTGCTGGTTTGATATTGTCTGCAACTTGTCTCTGTGAGGAATACTCTCTCCGGATAAAATCCGGGGGAAAAAAAAAAGTAGTGCCTCGCGCGGTACAGTGCTGGATCTGGTGATTAAGACTTCAGCTACACTATGCAATATTAATGACTGTGGAAGATATCAAAGGATGAACCTCGGAGATGCAATAGCCTGAAGTAAGCCTACATTAATAATGTGCTTAATTCCATCAGCGATCCAAGTGTTTCTTTAATGCTTTCATGTGGAACGTTGTGTCCAAATCAAAGCTTTTAATTATTCCATATATATCTGTTTTCTCATTATTTACATTATTCAGATGTGTGGTTAGTGGTCCCCCCCCCCTCTTCCCCCTTCCCAGTGCTCAACAGTCACATATTTGTGCTGAAACGTAAAACTGGCGCCTCGCATTTGCCGTCGCTGACGTTGCCCATGATGGAAAATCTGATTTGGAACATCAGCCTCCCGCGTCCGCATCCCCCCAGAGCGGGATGGAGAGGTGCATGTGAAGATGGGATTAGTCATGTGATTACCACTATCAGTCAGTAGGTGGCAAAATGCTCTCAGGGATAAAAGAGATCTATCACGGCACCGGGTGACATTCTGAAGGGCAGCCCGCTGTAGTCAAGAGACCAAGTTTCAAAGACACCGTCGACGCCTCTCTGTCTCATCCCATCTCGGTCTCGAGGAGGATGAAACTCGGGCCTCTTTAAAAAAGAAAAAAAACAGATTCAACCTTATTGCGGCGCTAGGATCTTCCTCGCCGCGCTGTCAGGGAGCACAGGCCTCAGATGAGTCGAGCGGGCGTGAGGGATGAGCGCTGCATCCTAATCTGCCGTACGTTCTGGCAGAGTGCACATTAGGGTTACGGCGACGCTCCGTTCTCGGGGCTCCCAGCTTGTGGTTCGTTCGATTCGTCACAGAGTCTAGATGCGGTGGGGCTGAGCTTCGCGTATCAGCGTTTTGTTCAGATCAGGTATCGAGCGAAGCTAGGCAATCAATGAAAACGTGTGAAAAAATATCGGGGTTAAGGCGGGAGAGCAAGACTAGGGTTACCACAATGTACATATATTAGATCATGACACAGACTTAACAGCACAGAAGTTAAAATATAGGTTAGCCAAGATCTATTTCATTCAGTCAGATGACTGCTTACAAATATTCCAGTCCAAAGCCTTCATTTTATTCACATCCCTCAACATTTGCAGCACTGCTCAGGTCTCGCCCTCACCCCCCATAGTTTGAACAAATAAGAGGATACTTGTTCTCCCCCTCTTTTTTAAGACCCTTTTTCATCTTTCGAAGAAAACGTAACATTCTTCGCTTTGATTTTCCTGACTTGTCACAACAACATCACCTCAGTGCATTTTATGTGATTTTCCCCTATCACTGGAAAAAGACATTGCTAGACTAGAGAGATTTTTCCTTCTGTATTTCACGGTTGCTGTTTTTGTACCCCCGGGGGCTGGATCAGACCGTCTCCGGGGCCGTATACAGGTTGCTTTATAGAGTACATACGGCCTCCCATGGTTTCCCGGGCTATCCACTTAAACGTCCACCTCTCCCGTCACTCGCGTGTGCTGAATTGCAGTGGCATTGGGACAAGGGGATGACTGTGTGCGGGGTGACAGGCCCTGCCCGCCCCACACTTAACATGATCCCCTCCTTGAGATGAAGAGGAGGAGCCCAAGTGTCGGGGGGGGGGCTGATACGATGTCAGAGAGAGACCGACTGCATCCTCGAAAGATGAATCTGTGTAGTGCGTGAGAAGAGTGGAAGTAGTTGGAGACCCAGGGCCCGAGCCCTGCTTTGGGGACCTCAGCCCCAAAATGAGCTTGTCTGTCAATGTCTGTTCAATGTTTGAGGAGAAGAATGGCTTGCCTGGTTTGTGACACCATTGTAAAGAGTTTGTTGTGAACTTTTTTCAGTCTCGACATGACATGTTGGGAAATGACGAGGTTGCCAGTGAGCGTGGACCCACAGTCCTCCCCCTGCGCCATTCAGGGGAGGATGCATGTCAATTTTGTGTGATGTAGTAGCATCATCGTAGCGACGCAGACACAACTGGAGAGTCTGTTGGCAGGCTGTGTTGGCACCACATTTAATTCAGTCTGATTCAAGTGGTCTCCTTACCTAGACACGCAGCAGAACCAAAAGCACTGGGACGAGTTCTGCTACCATAATTCAGTTTCAAGGGCAAACATGCACATGTTTACCGGACCAATCATCCAGTATTGGTCAAACTAAATGAAGAAAACTGAATGTAGCAAAAGGGTTCAACCAAAAAGGTAGGACAGGACGCTCTTTCCCCAGCGCCGCTCATGTCTCGAGCAAGGCCAGGTTCAAGAACAGTTCCGTAACTGTTTTCTACCCAGTGCCATTATCGTTTTGTTTTCCATCCCCTGCGCCATCATGGCTGTGCAGAGTGAAGACTGTAACCATGGAGCACTCACAGGACGCAGGATGCAGGATGGCTATTATGGCTATGGTTATGGAAGGACAGAAATCTTCAGGCTTTGAGCAGCTCCACTCCCGAACCCCAAAATGAATCATTGCCACTGATTCAAAAAAAAAAAAAGAAATACGAAAAAGAAATACAAATTGTATAGATAAAAGAATGCTTCATAGCGTGTGATACTAATGGTTGCGCTGCTGCTGTTGTGAACATGACGCTGGGATTCATAAGGACTTCTGCAGTTTTCAGTAGGACAATTTCAGCTCAGTTGTTGTTCAGGAGATACAAGTTTTTCAGGTCGACCCTTTCATCACATTTTCCAGCTCAATTCAGGCTCTTAATTCTTTATATAAAAAAAAATGGAACGAAAGCAAAGTTGCATTTTGAATGGACCGCTTCTGATTAAAAATGCTTTTGAAAAAAAAAAAAAAATAAAGAAAAAGCCCATTCAGAGGAGATGTCCTCCAAAACTGGGCACGGCGTATCGCTAATTCGCTATACCAGCTAGCATCCGGCGGAAGCCTGCGCGACACAACAGCCATGTGGCTCGTGGTCTGTCGCCGCGCTCCAAATCAGCCCGGGCAACGCCGGGACGAAGCCACGTCGCGGTCCTCTCATAAACGCCGAGATCGCGCTCTGAATGGGGACGTCACGGACGGGAGACGCCGCGCTACTCGCCCCCGCCATCTCCTCCGAGTGATAGCATAATTAAACACATATGGCGAGGGGAAGCGGCAAATGAGTAAGATGGACCATGTAATGTGGAGAGTCGGGGAGTGGAGGGGTGGGAAAAGAGAAGACAAGATTATAGAGAGGCCTTTGATGCTGAGTCTGGCTATGAGAATCCCAGTGTGCCTTCGGGGGAAAGCTCCTCTCACACAACATCAATAATGAATGAAAGATATCTTGTTCGGTGGAAGGCTGAACCTAACTGGAATACTGATTTACTGCCGCGCGCCTTATGTAAAAATTGCATCAGCGCGTTTGCGATGCTTCATTAGCCCGATGAGGGGCTGTCGCTGATGACAGGGCGCGGGGAGGGCGTCGGGCGTGGTGCGCGGAAAACAAAACAGAGAGAGGGAGAGAGAGAGAGAGGGAGAGGGAGAGAGAGAGAGAGAGAGGGAGGAGGATTCCAGCGGCAGGGATTGAATTCTCAAGCGTGGAGGGGTTTGTTCGTTACTTGAAGACTTGAAGCTGCAGCACAGGCTGTCCGCAGAATGTTTGAAGTGCACCTCTATAGGAGGCTCTGGTACCGCTGTCTTGACACGGCGCTTGAATTAGAATAGCAAAGGTGTCAGGCGCCCACCACAAGCCTGCGCCAGGTGAACCGGGGGTTCCGGGATATCAGCATTTCAGAATTGTGATTTTGCTGGGGGGGGTTTTTTTTGGATCCGGCGTCCACCCGCTTTTCCGACAGCGAAACACGGTCTGCTCATGCTCGCTGTGCTGCTAATGCGTTTTGAACGTCACGTCAGGAGGGGCGTGGACTGAACCCCGACGTGGAGCGGTGCGGCGGGAGGAGACGGCCTCTCCTGTTGCTGCCGGGGCTGCGGAGCTGCGGTTCAGTTCAGATCGATTCGCTCCAGTTCATCCCTCCAGCCCGCTTTGCACCTCCTCCACGTTGCCGGGGCCTACCTCCGGCACGCATGCTGTAGGAATACGCCCTGGTGCAGCTCTCCAGTCCCTCACAGTCAGTACAGTTCGTCTCAGCGTTAGTTTCACACACCCCACTTCACACCCGTTCCCCCGGCCAGGATATCTTACCATCCACGCACGTTCATCCTCTGATGATGCGGAGGTATTAGCAGCCCACCCCATACAGAGCAGGCCTGCTCCAAATTCTACAATGAGTAAGGATGCGGAAATGATGCAGCTACTGTCAGAGAATTCACAATATTCATCACATCACGATATTGTGATCACCATGATTCTGGTGCGCTCATAACACATGAATGCATAAAATCGCACAAAAGGTTTGTTTTTTTTCCACTGCATTTGTCTTTTTGGATTTTTTCGGTAGGCTGGCGCTCCATAATCCGCCAGGACACCTCGGCCATTTTTTCTGCAGACAAAAGAGAGTTCTTTTGTTTGGAGGGAATGACTCCTCCCCGGCCATACTTTCCAACCCAGCAGTGCCTCTGCTGAACTGCCTATGAAGTTCCCGCGCGATCCTGTGTGACGGTATCGGGGAAATGTTACGATGAATTAATCATGGCTTTAAGCCTGCGGTGTGAAATCAACTAATCGTGACATTCCTTGTGGGAATCGAGGAGAGTTTAGTGATTCCCGTTCCATTATTGATATCGCTCATAGGTCCGGTTCCTTAACGACCGGCTTATTAATTCTCATCGACTGGAGGAATGAAAGAAGCACAGAGGGGTTTTTTCCGCTTTATATTTTCACCTCTGAACAGAAGCTATGCATCACGTAACATTTGTGCAGAATTGGTGTTATTCACATGTTGAAAAGGTCACATGATGAGGTTGATGAGAATGAGATCTCATTTCGCAGCATCTAGACCTCTGGAGCTGTTCTGGGTGGAACACGAGGAGCATACCCACTGACGTTTGTCCGGCATACGGGTTGACAGCACTGGGACAGCCCGACGTGGACCAAAGCTCAGGACAGAACGGTCTTCGATGTCAGTCTGCTCGAGCTGCTCGACCCCTGCAGGGCTCAGGACTCCTCGCATGACGCCACGTCTGCCCGTGCCACGAGGCCGCGCTCGTCTCCCCACAGTTCATCACGAGGCCTCATCGATTCCTTTAAGCCGGTTAACCTGCGGGGGGGGGGGGGGGGGGCACACAGCGACGGGAACGAACGAGTCACATGTTGAATTCCCCGACAAAACCGTCCGTGAAATGATCATGACACAGTCTGCTGTGTCTGAGGGAGAGAGGAGTGGTGTGTGTGCGTGTGTGTGTGTGTGTGTGTGGGGGGGGGTAACTAGTGTGATAGTGACGCTCTGCGGAAGTGCTGACTTGTTCATGCACCGCACTTCCCGCCTTATAACTGTTTCAACGCGCCGTGTAACCCGGGAAGTCGTTTTGAAGGGCACGCCGCTCTGCCTTAAACGCCGCCCTCATCTGCGATGCAAACGAGCCTCCTCCTCATCTGAATAATCCTCGTGGTTATCTAATACGCCGGCACGCCGTCGTGTGTCCGCCGCGGCGAGCCCGTCCTCCTTGCCACTCCGCGCCTGCTCGGTGTCGTCCGAGCCGAAAGGTCAAGCGGCATTTACACGCAGCGCGCTGCTTGTTTTACGCCGTCGCCCGGCCCTGGAGGAGGAGGAGGAGGAGGAGGAGGGGGAGGAGGGGTCCCCCACCTCAGGGCAGGCCGCATATTAATCGATTGATCCTCGCCAGGGTGCAAGTTCAGGGCAATTTGGGTGCCACGTAGATGGCCCCTGCCACCTGTGTGTCAGTGGGTGAATGCGACCTCGTCTTGAAGACCAGGGAAGAGCTAGATAAGAACTGGCCCGTCCATTTAACACGACAAAAAACACCCAATTCATTATGACATTGGGGGAACTCTCCAGGGCAACAGGTACAATTTGATCCAGTCAGGAAAAAAGATCTAGTCCGAACCAATACAATGAACCACGGGGCTTTCGTTTAGTCGTCGAACACACCGTGATAGTTGTTTGTCCGTTATTCTGTGCTGGATGACACGAAAGCCCGATGCCTTCAGAGATGGATGAATGTGTGCGAATCCGTTTTTTTTGTTCTGGGGCAGATCTGGGCAGACGCGGGAACTTCAGCGCGACTGTTTGCGCGTCTGGCCTGAATGCAACCGTGGGATTTGAGCCGCGTGAATGCGACTGATGGCCTGGCTTTATGGGCTCAAAAACGCTTAAAGATGACATTAGGGGAGAGGGAACGTAGAACGTTCCTTTTTGCCGCGTCACGCTGTGGATTGATGCGTTTTCAAGCCGTGACGGCGGAGATGAAGTCGCCTGCAGATTCCTGTGTGCAAGGAAAAAAACGACGACTCCTCCGCCTCAATGTGATCAAACGTGTCAGACTTACTGTATGGCAGGCAAAGCCGCCAACACAGTGCCTGACTTGGTCCACGTCGGACGTGAGGGTCCAGCTTGGTCACGCGTGCCATCACCCTGGTAAAACGCGCCTTCAACCCCCTGAAATGTGTTTTACATTCAGTCTGAGCAAATCGCAGAATCGCAAGAGGCAGCAACACACCCCGATGCAGACATAGAGGGTGGTTTGGAGCGCTGCAGCATCTCTCGTAAAGTCTGCCTATCGCTGTAAGGATGTTTTTTTTTCCTTTCTCCGCCGCTACTGCCGCCGCCGCCGCCTCTACGCGGGAGATCGCAGGTGCCGGCTCTAAGTCGCTGTCAGCCGTTAATGTGGATTTATATTTGGCATAATGGCGGCGCCTTACCTGCGATGGTACAGTAAGAGACAAACTTCAATTTTCCCCTCGGCTCTTTGGCCGTCGTCTTTGCCTCCAAATCCCCCCCCCCCCCCCCACACCTCCTCTCCTCTCCTCTCCTCTCCTCTCCCCTCCTCTCCTCTCCTCTCCTCTCCCCTCCTCTCCTCTCCTCTCCTCTCCTCTCCTCCTCTCCCCTCTCCTCTCCTCTCCTCTCCTCCCCTCTCCTCTCCTCCCCTCTCCTCTCCTCTCCTCTCCTCTCCTCTCCTCTCCTCTCCTCTCCTCTCCTCTCCTCTCCTCTCCTCTCCTCTCCTCTCCTCTCCTCTCCCCTCCCCTCCTCTCCCCTCCTCTCCTCTCCTTTCCTCTCCTCTCCTCTCCTCTCCTCTCCTCTCCTCTCCTCTCCTCTCCTCTCCTCTCCCTCATCCCTCCCTCATCCCTCATCCCACCATGTCTCTTTATTTTCTTTTCTCTTCTCTTCTCTTTATATCCTCTGGATATCATTTCCCCCCTGCATCGTCCTATTCTGGGCTCTTCCAGAGGTAATTAAAGCGACGTAAGTGCGCGTTCAGATGCACTCCCTATGCAGCAGGAGAGATTTCATTCTCAGAAACCGGGCTGCCTTGAACTGTACGTGCGCGGGCTGAGGGCCCCAGCTCTTCAAGTGAAGCGGTTTCGCTAATCGAGGCGACTTTGAATCATCTCCATCCTCCATTCGATAACGGCCTTTGCAACAGCTTCACTTTGTGGCCGCGACCCAATGACCCGTGTGCCTGGCAGGCCGGCGATGCTTCAGCAGATCACCGCATGGTTTTAGTTGTTTTCAGAGTCCGCTTGAAACTTCCTTTCGCAAAGTGGCTGCCGTCTCGGGGCGCGAGCCGACCCCATCGCCGTCCTCGGTTGTGTGCTCGTTGACGCTCAAACGGCTGTGGATGTGCTGGTTGTTGTCAGAGGAGGAGAATGAACCCGCCTGGTTCACAGAGATTCCTACGTCTGTCTGGCTCTGCCGTTCGGCATGGGTCTGCCCGTTCCATCGTATGGCAGCGTAAACGAGGGGAGCGTATGGCATCATAAAGGAAGAGGCGGAGGAGGCTGACGGGAATGTTGTCATGTTCATGGGTGGCCAGGTTCGGTAATTACGGTGAGCGAAAGGCGAAGGCTCCGCAGCCGTGACGAGGCTCGAAGGGGCCGACTGAAGGAGGGTGCTTCCCTGTAACGACGTGTAGAGCTGTGCGAGCCCTCTCAGGCGTCCTGAGACGCACTCTCCCCCACTGACACCTCAGCGGCGTCAGCGTCAGTGGGGGAGAGTGCAGATTACCATCGTATTACAAACTGCTCGGCATAGCGATTAGTAACCAGTGCGTATGCCGTGATCTTGATATTTTGGCTCTTTCCGCACGTTGCCACTTCATTTCTTCGAGCCAGTTCGATTCGACTGTCTTAAAAAAAGTTTGCAGTCTTACCAAAACAGAGATGAAAATCCTTTTCGGCCCGGCAAGCGTCTAAGGACCAAGCATCCCTGCCAGTCAGCGAGCCAGAACTCTTTTCATTTTGCGATTCTAGAGAGAGATTGTTCGTCAGGCATCTCCAGGGGATTAGGATTACGTTTCGCTGTTTGCACATTTAAGAGGCATAAAGGCCGGAATGCTTCTGGAAATAGAACACAATGCAACAGAGAAGCATCTCCATCCGGCCTTTCATATCGGTTGGCGCTGGGGACGATTATTGGATTAATCGCTGTGGCCGGGGTGCGTGGATGCGAGGCGGAAAGTCGGCAGCCACCCCTGGCACCCCGTTTGGTCATCTGCGTTCTCCGTAATCTCCGCGGCTCCGAGACAACAATGAGTCTCCTCCGAGCCCGCGCTCTCCGCGCGATCCCCAGACGTTGTTTGCCCGCGCTTGAGGCAGATAATTGCTTGACCGGGACGGACCGTGACTGTCGCGGCGTCCGGCGAGCGGCCGGAGGATCGGACTGCGTGCGAATCAGTCGCAAAGGCGGCTCAAGCGGTGGCAGTTCACGGCGTGTTTACGTGGACAGCAATGCTATTGACTGCATTCTAAACGAGCAGTTTTATTACTTTGCTGGAACAAAAAAGCACAGTCTGGTCCTATTACGGTCGGGGCCTGCATTTACATCCCCCATGCAACTTTTATTCTGCTTTCTCCTCAGAATATAGAATATAGAGTAGAGAATATAGAATAGAGTAGAACATCCAGGGGTTTCCGAGTTGTTCAGACAAACACGATTGATTCATTCGGCCACCTGCTTGAAAATATCCCCATTCTGATGTCTTCGACCACCCGAAGCCGCCGTCGCATTCATTTCCCTCCAAATCGCGAGCATAGGCTGAGTTTCAGCGTCATCCCAAAAGGCCCACCCCTCCGTGTTGTTCCGGACGTGGCCATAGCAAAGTAACTGTCAAACAGTCAGCCGTATGCTGGGACGTAGTGTGAAGAAAGAGTTCGCCTGTTCTGCGGCTTGAGATTGGGAACTCCCACATCTTGCATCTGGCGTCCGGCATTGACTTACTGTACCGTTTGCGTTGCTTTGCCCGCGTCATCTCCAGCCCCGCGCTCGCTTTGCATCGTGCAGTGCGAGCGCTCGCGTGCTCGCTGTCGGTGAGTGATGATTCACCTCTCACTGAACCTTTCGGAGTCCGTGCCTGCCAGAGTGGCTGCTGGCAAATCCCACCGCCCGCCCGTGCCAAGCTTTTGTACCCGTTCGCTGTGTCTGGCGCGGCTTTTGGGTAGGGGGGGGGGGGTTGTCCCTGGCTCCTCGCCGCCACCCCCCCCCCCACCCCCCACCCACCCACCACCACCATTACATCCCCCCACCCCCCCCCCCCCACACCCACCTCCGCTCCTCAAAGACAACAATGACAAGAAGGGAGCGTTGGGAGGAGGAGAGAGCAGGGTGTAAAAAAAGAAAAAAAGAAAGAAAAAAATAAAACCCCTCTTCAGATTCTCATCTTGTGGAGCCAGAGCCGCGGAGCCTCAGCCATGCTCCTCAGCTCCTCCTCCTCCTCCTCCTCCTCAGCGAAGGCGAGCAGAAGCTGCACTGTACGGTCCAGCCCCGGCCTGGTATTTAACTGTCACTCTGGGTTATTCATGCCTCACATGCACTGCATTCCAAAGAATATTTTTGGAGAAGGTTCGCATACGTGGAGGCTGTTCAAAGCAGAAGGATGTGATAGTGTAATCCGGCCAGCTCTTCTCCAGCACCTCTTTCCTTCCCTCCCTCCCTCCCTCCCCCTCCACACCCCCCCCTCTTCCTCCACACCAGACCGTGGCCCTGTCACTTAGTTGGGCCTGCACAGCCTCAGCGTCCTCTGATGTAGCGCGGTCTGCCCGCATGACAACTAACCTAATAAATTCTCTTTATTTCAATCCCCCCAGTGCTAAAAATGTCTGTCAGCGATAGCCGCGACCAACCGATGCCACTCATCACTTACGGTGCCCTCAGCATCTGGACCGTTGAGGGCTTCGGCATCGTTTTACACTGTGTGGACTTCAAGCATGTCAAACAACCACATACCCAGGGCAAGACATGGCTCCACACAGTCAACGCAAGGCAAACCGTGATCCACATTCCAGCAAACACACTGTATGGATATGGAGATATGAGAGAGTTCTCAGATCTCAGTCTTTCAGTGTCTTTAACCGCGATTGTCACGTTAGGTATGAGTCCTGCCTCATCTACACAGAATATAGTCAAACTCACCTGCACTTTCGCGGTCCTTCCCACGCTGTATGAATGGCCTCTTAGAGCAGCTGTGAAGGAGGAGGAGGAGGAGGAGGAGACGCGCGGGGAGCCACAGCGTCCCAGCGCTGCGGGTCGAGGAGTGACACCGCGCTGACAGAGTGCACGCGGGTGCGGGACCTCCCTCCACCTTACGCACGCTGCCCATTATGTCACACTCGGGGACGGACGCTTATCTCGCGCTCACAGCGCGATTACAGCACCCGGCGAATCCACGCGAGCGCCATTACACATATTTTATTGCCAAAATGTAGTTAGGTTTCCAGGAGAGGAGGACGCTCCGTCACTAATGAGAAAGTGGAGCGCTAATTAGGCCCGGCCATTTCACCGGCTGTAAATACACATTTTTGGCCCAGGGGAGGACATTCCTGACATTCCCGCTCGTTTTTAGGGTAAACAGAGGAGCCTTTTGTGAGGCGCTGGAGTGCGCCGCTCCCCAGCCCCCGTGTGAAATGTGAAATTCGGAGTCGATGGCGTGCATGTGATGTCTGGGGCGATGAGTTGCGTCCTCCCGCTTTGGCTCGTCTCCAAGAGATTTGGACCCGATGCGGTTACTGTAAAAACGCAGCTACCTCCCCCGGACTAGATCATTCGGTCCATTACCGAGGAGCATGCTGGAATTAGGCAGAGACAGAAAAACGTATCGGACATGAGCAGTGATGCTCGGTGCTTTCTCATCTGGCCCGCGCTTGTTGTACTTGTGCCTGCTTGTGTGTGCTTTGCTTTTACTCACATTTCTTCGGAGTTTCGCTGCCTTTGGTCCCCACTCTTTTCTGAAAACCCAGAAAAAACGTCACTGAATTACGCTGCTATGAGCAGAGATGACAGGACTTTTAATTGCAATCTTCCCCGGCCTCCCAAATACACACAACCTTGTAACGCAGAGACTGTGGAATGCTGTGATGACCTTGCGCTCGGCTCACGCCGAGCACATGCTAAGAGCGGGCGGTCAAAAATGAATGTGCACCTAATGCAATGCGAACCAGGCCACTCATCTGTAGCCCACACCAGGCGGCTGCAACACTGCAGCGCGCCTTTCAGGTGGAGTCCAAAGCAATCGGGATGTGGATCGCAGTGTCGTGTGTACCGCGTGGATAACATGCAAGAGTAAATGTCATTTTCTTTCCATCCATTATGAATGAAAACACCGGCTTGATTTCCGCCCTCTTTCGGCCGGGCGGACTCCGCCCCCAAAAAGATCGTCCAAAAAGATGTAAAAGAGAGAGAGAGCCTCGGAGC
This sequence comes from Karalla daura, assembly GCA_029224185.1. Taxonomy (NCBI): domain Eukaryota; kingdom Metazoa; phylum Chordata; class Actinopteri; order Chaetodontiformes; family Leiognathidae; genus Karalla; species Karalla daura. The sequence goes on along the minus strand of CM055205.1, from coordinate 3,261,544 downwards.
GGGCGGCCGACGGAACGCAAACGGATCCTTTCACGTCCGGCCCTGGAGAAATGTGTCACTGGTCCGCTCCGAGGGTGCAGCGAGCGCTATGGAAAATGCTATTGACAGCGGACACTAATGTCCTATTTATCCCCCCCCCCCGCAGCGTTTAGTGCGTGTCCCGGGGAGGATGAGATGTGATTAATGATCAGTAAACACCATCGACCCCTCGGAGGAGGTGAGGTGGGAACGAATCGCGTGACTGGACACGACGAACGTAGACATAAAGGAAGCAAGGCGTGCATGTCTCGGCTCGACGTGTGGACTGTGATGACAGTAACAACGGTACGTATGGGAACAGTCTCACGTAGATCGCGTGCGATTCGGGGGCCGCACTGTGAAATGTTCAAAACACGCCCACGTGCGATCCCGTCCTTGATTTCATTGCAAAATGCGAAACCTGTGCCGCATTTCTCTCGAGTCGGTGGAAAGTGAAAGGAAATAAAAAATGGATGATGGTGGAAAGTGGAAACGAATGAAATATCACAAAATGAAGAAAGGTCGAGTCAAATCCTTTCAGGATGACGCATTCCCAGCATGTAATCATGGAAATCAAATCCGACAACTTGAATATGACCATTGTATTAACAGTCTGTTGAATGGCAAAACCCCCCAGTAGTAGTAATCAATAAATACTTATTCTTGATTATGAGTAACTGCAGCGCAAATGTCATATCCTCCGGTGTTTATGGTAGATGTGTCTGCGTGCACGTGCCCATCCCTGCACTGTACTAATGCAGCGCGCCCGTAGGACCCGCACTGTACTCTCTTGACCTCGTTGTGGAGTCTTCGATCTTTGTCTTCTCACGCCGAGTCCGACAAATGTGTTGTGGCGCATCGATCAGGTCGGCACTGAAATAAACCTCCATCTCCAAACACGCCATGGCTTTCTGTCATACCTCCCTCTCTCCCTCTCCCTCTCTCTCTCTCTCTCTCTCTCTCTCTCTCTCTCTCTCTCTCTCTCTCTCACACACGCACACTTGCACACGCACGCACAGAGGCGCACATACTGAAGCAGAAATGCTGATTAATTGCGTGCTGGGGCAGGTGACAGACGGTGACCTCTGTTTCGCCTTGACTGTTGTCATTGTCCCAGCGCCTGACGGATGGACGGCAGAACGCAAACCAATGATCCCCCCCCCCCCCCCCCCCCGTCCAGCGCAATGCCTCTGAGTCTGAATAATTCAATTTGTATCCACCAAAGGTGCATTTGTCATAGCCGGGCCGGCGCTCTCGGGCCCTTTACCCAGGATGCTTTGCTCCGGTGCACTTTGATTCGCCGCGTTCGCTGCAGGTTCCCGAGGAGATCAATCCGCGCGCGCGCGCGGGGGGGGGAAGCCTGGGCGGCGGTGTTTCGCAGCGCCCGCTCCAACGTGCTACTCGATTCTGTCCGGCGAGAGCCGCTTGATAGAATGCGGGGGAGAGCGTGTATCGACAAATTAATAGGACTTAGAGAGAGTAACTGAGAATTTATAGGGGACGGAGTATGGACTCACAAAGTGGACCCGGGGGGGGGAGAACACGATGTGAGGACGTAAGGCTGGTCTATGAGAAATCAGTGCAACATGTTATGGCAGCCACGCTGGATTCTGGAGAGCAAAGGCAGAGACGGACTGGGGTCAGAATACACAAGTACGAGTGGATTAGTGGATAGTGATGTTTAAGGGTGAGGTGACTCGTGGTTTTACTGGATTCCCTCTATGATGGGAAAATGATGCTCCAGCTGCCTCTCGGGGTTCATGCCAGCCCCTGGCTCCACAGTAGCACGTCTTTGTTATGACCCAAGTGAAAGGAAATGAGAGCGGAGCCCCGAACCCCCGAAACATCAGACCGCTGCTGTCAAATAAAACGCAAGACCGATGGACGTGACCCGCGTTTGACCCCAGGAGGCGGCTTTGGCGACAGTCGGGGTCCGTTCGCCTTATGCGGCAGATCTAATAAGCGGCCGCACGGTTATGCAGATAATGCCGCGTTTACTGTATTGCGCATGCAGATATGCTTGTCTCTGATCGAATTTGCAGACACCTAGAGGAATCTCATACTGCATGAAATATATATATATATTTACATACACTCTCTCTTGTTTTAAACCCTCCAGGATGGGATTTTGTCACTGGCAAAAGAGGAAAACTCCAACGTCTTAGTCTTCGCCGTAGGCCCGTTTAGTTTGCCGAGGTAAATGTGAGACGCTGTTGCCGCCCAATGACTGAACTGTGTCCAGGTTTTCGCTTGGTTCGGGAAAACGTTTTCCCCGTCGTGCACTCCGCCACATTCACTGTCGGCGTCTGGCGCCGGGCAGGCCGCGCGCACGCCACGGGGGGTTCTACTGCAGAGGTCTACTGCAGGACGGAGCTGTGGGGAACCCGCGGAGCTCTGATTCTCCGCGCGTTTGCTGCTGCAGATGACGGGTTTAGCTTTACACGCCGTCGCGGCTTTCGGGCCTCGAAAGCCTCACATCGTGATCTAGTACACGGGCGCCGTTTCCTGGACGCCACGCTCCCCGACATGACGGTTTTGCGCCCGTCCGGCGTCCTCTCAGGTGCTCCTCTCGGCACTCCGCTCCCGGGCTTCTCTGCCACGGGTCCACGGGTCTGGGAATGAAACGTTCGTCCCTGTGCGTTTAGGATGCGAAACTTCGTCGCAGGCCCAGGCAGGAGGATCACCAGAAGCGGCTGCTCCCCTAAGCTTTTAGTAATATCTGATGAAAGAGGCGCGCAACGTCGAGATCGTCTGCGGCTTTGTTTACTGAGGCTTTTATCTGCATCGTTTGGCGCCTCGCAACCCGATTGTAACTGAATTATTAAGCGTTCACGGCGAGCACCGCGGCCTGTTTCTGAAAACTAACGGTCGGAGTGGAGCGGTAGCGGGGTGTGCTTGGAGAAACAGACGGCCCTGGTGCGACCGGGCCTGGGCTCTGCACGGCTCCGCCAGGTGCAGTTGTCCGTTACGGCCCGCGGAGAAGCTGTGCGCGTGTGCGCGGCCAGTTGTGGGAAGCGGCTCGGCGTGGCGTGATTTAGCGCCTTTGCTAGTGGAGCCCCGGCATGTTTTTGCCGTTAACTTGCTTAGTCTGAGCTGAATGACCCCCGTTATTAACACCGACATCGTTATTGCAGATTAAATCGTGTTTGTTTTGCTCTCTATGCTCGACATGCGTCCCGGGCTGCACGATATATGGCAAATGAACCGTTGCACTCGTGTTTCACTTGACTTCATTGGCTGAGCTTGCTACATGGCTGACGTGCTACTAAAGCGTGACATCACCTGACTCCCGGCCCCTGATTGGTCGCAATGTTTTGAGGGCGTCGGCCTCCGAGAAACCCAAGAAACACTTTGAAACGCCAACGACGCAGACTTGTTTCACTCAAGTCACTTTATGTTTATGTAGTTACGTATTTGTGTTTATGTATATGTTTGTGTAGTTGCGTATTTGTTTACCTATGGCGAGCCCTATCACAGCCCTGAAAGCGTCATCGCATCATGCGTGCTTCCCTCAGATCGTTCAGCCCTAAATGCAACCATTGGTATAAGAAATATGAATATTCATCTCAATAGTATTGCTTTGCTGTCTGTGATTCTTCACTACGTGAATTTAGCCAGCACATTGAAGAAAGGTCTGCACATTTCAAACAGTGTGTGGGGCCCAACCAAGTGTCTCCATCTTCCCTCTGCTGCCTCTGTCTCACCCCGACCACAATGAAGCCCAAGGAAGATCATCGTCAGATTCACAGATGAGAGCACAGTTCCGAGTCAAGGCGGCGCAGGCGGGGGAGGTGGGCATGCTGCGTCTTGGTGTCGGGAGGCCCGGAGAAGGAGGTGCGCTTGCCGACTCTCACCACCGCAGGTAGTCCACCTGTCAGGGAGTGGGAGAGGGCTAGCTGCAGAGGGACGTCTCCCGTCTGGATCGATAAGCTGGAGACGGGTTTTGACTGAATGATGCGGGATCCTGAAGGATAATCGATGGAGACCACAAGGGATTGAAACAACGGTGGACTGATAAAGGGATGTGACCGCGTGCCCACTCAGGGGAAAGGGTGAATTCCTCTATACAAGTTGTCTTGGCCCGAGCTGCCATCCTGCACTGATGCTTTACAGGGCAGATCCCTCTGATGGATCGTCACGGCATGGTCAACACAGTCTGACCATGCCGTGGCCCTGTGATGGGTGCTGCATGCACCAAACTGAAAGGCAATGGATGCTCTAGGATCAAGCAGTCGGGCTAGTTTCTCTTTGTTGTGATAGAACATAATCATCTCCACAATCAGTTCCAAATTAGTATTATTGGGTATATACTTAAGATATAAAGAACCTTAGCATACGGCACCGAGTTCCAACACTTTTGATATAAATAGAGGAGTAACCTAATCCTTCCACGCAGCTGCATGATTGAAAGTTGTTCCGAGCTGTTCTTCCTCCGGTTTTACGCTGTTGCACAGAGCCTGCCTGAGCACTGCGTCTGAATGGGCCATTTGTCTTTGGATGATGATTGGTGTCCCATTTAAATGAGCATTAAGGCGTGAGGTTTGCTCAGAGACTTGGGGCGGGTGATGGATGACACCCCGGAGGTGACTGGAACACTACGCCGTCTGCTTGGATTTGTCAATATGAAGGAATCTGTCAAAGTGAGTCAATACGGGGAGGAGGTATTGCGCTCGCCAAGCAATTAGAGCTCCGTAATTGATACATTTCCTATTTTTCATTTAAGACATCAGCCATGAATTTTCCCATCATGCTCACTGTCATTTTGAAAAGCGAATGATTACGATTACGTTTTTATCCCGGTATTACTTATAAAATGCACCTTATTTTGTTGTGGAAAAGTGTGGCTGCCTTGGCTCAAAGATTTAAAGGACCTGGTCCGTGGGATTTAGTGTGGGATTTGGATTTTCCATTTCCAAACTTAGACCAGAAAATGGGGTGCTCCTCATTTCGCTGTAAACACAGGAGCCAGTATTTGGCTTGACAGCTTCAGGGCTCCCCTAGATGGTTGGGCAACATGGGCGCACAGAGAAAGAGCCACTGGCTACGGTCTGAGTACTGAGTCTGAGTAACATTGTGATTTTTAGTTTCTGTTAAGTCAAAACCAAAAAGACACATTTTGTCACTTTGAAAGGAGATTTTTATGGTGCTATTCTACCCTTTCAAACAGTGGTGCTAGGTGCTAACGGCAGCATATGGAATCTTTCATTAAAGGATATTATGCCCATTTCTCCTTCTTTGACATTGTTCCACACGGTTCCTTGATTTCTAAAAGTATCATGTTCGGGTCAGAAAAACCAAAAGATTGAGCGCAGCTGGGTTCTCCACACACCAATTTCACAGCCTCGCTCTCCGTTTTAGCGCCTGTCCCTTTAAACGCTATTGCGCTCCAGCGTTCCCCTGCCCACCTGGTGCTATATGATTCTGCAAAGCACAGCTCGAAAATTCGCGCAAATTTACATTTGGCGTTTTAAATTTGGCCACATGGCGGTGCCTTACAGCCGAGGCCGACTGGATACCCTAAATGGCACCAAATGTAGGCGTGGATTTGCGAGTGAGTGGTGTGTGGGCCCTCCTGTGGACAGGAGACCTGTCCAGTGTGTGTTCAGTACAGGGGTCACTCCGTGTGAAGTGCGTTAAATCACCATTAGTGTTGACAATAATCTTTCGTTTGTGTGTGTGTGTGTGTCGAGCACACCCTTTGCTGTGCAGGGAAGGCTGATGACTCGTTCAATCTTTACACGAGCGCTCATGCTGCCCCTAAACGAAGAACATCAAGGACTAACCAAGAACAGCATAGAGCTCGGCATGCGTTTACGAGCCTCGGTCTGTCATGCACACGCAGGCGATCGTTGCTCCCTTCCAGAACGAATGCCCATGTTGCGTCATTTCTTTGACAACGAAATGAAAGTGAAAAATCCTGGCTCGGTGGTGGGGGTGGTGGTGGGGGTTCCCACAGTGTTGGAGGAAACACCGGCTTTATTTGGGAAAGCAGTCGTCAGTCCGCACGTCACCACTGCCGGCTGTTGTTGCGTGATGTGACGTGACGTGTGCGTGGGTGGTGGCGTGCATGGGATTGACGTACATTTGATGTTAACTTCAAAAAAATCTGCTTTTCATTTTCAAGACGATTGGGAATAGATACATAGAAGATTTCGTCCATAGTCTAGCAAGATGCGTGCGCTCAACTGTGAGCGAGGAGCGTTTCTACGCATCCGGACGTCTGCAACAGAAAGGAGTTGGAAATAGAACGTGTCAATGTCCGTTTTACCAGCGGCGCATACGCAGGGTCACAAACAAGCTTCTCACACCATTTCAGAGCTATACAGTGAAGTGATTACAGGGAGGGCAAATTGAATATCTTCTTTTCAGCGAACCACACTTGAGGCGATTTCCAACTGCTGCTCCCATGGAAACGGTGGCGTCAAAGAACTTTTCTTTCTGCCCGTTTCCGTTAAAGTGAAACTATTCAATTAAGCTCCCCGGTTATTGTTTGAGCAGGAGCCGAGCGTGGCCGGGCAACGACGTGCTTTCTAAGATTTATAAATATGTCAGGAGCTGTGGAGGCAAACACTGCGTAACATGCCACGTGGATGAATAGCTGGACACACGGAACTTGGTTGTGTGCCACGCAACCAAGGAGCCCAACACATGTCAAGGTTGAAAACCGGACTCTGGATTCTGGAAGTGGAATGTGTGCGGAGCGACTGACATTCTCCCACCACAGGCACTATTTGCTGCCAGTCCCATCCCACTAACAGATGAGAAATAGCATGCAGCTGTGTTGATGTGTGTGTTATGTCGTGCCATCTCAACGGAAAGCCGGCAGACTCGCACCTCAGGTGGAGTTTTTAAGCACGTTCTAACCCAGGGAACACCGACCTCGGTCTCTCAACTCCTTCGGGCCGGCGGAGAGCGGGAACAACTTTGATCCGCCTTCAAGCGCATATGGAAGTCATCTCGGACATTCCAGCCGGACTAGAACATGTTTTCAGAAGCCTCTTAAATAGCCTCATTGCTCGCCACGGCGCGTCGAGTTTCAAAGACTGTACGCTCACTGTAGATCCCATTACAACGTGGGTCTCCCACGGGAGTGAAACGCGGGTCAGTGGGGGGGAGCGAGGGAGAGGAGGGGAGAGATATTAATGGAAGCCGGGAGAAAAAGATGAGGGGATATTGTGATCGTGCTAATGTGTGTGACGGAGATAAAGCCCCCGGTACATTAATATCAAGGCGCCGAAATGAGAAACGCTGCGAGTGCCGGTGCTTAGCTGAAAAAAACCCAATTCCAGCCAGCCTTGTAGACGAATGGACGCTTGTTTGAGATGCACAATACGATGCGGAATGAGAGGGGAAAATAAGTGAGACGAAGTTCAGCACGAGGTAAGCGCGAGTTCGCCGAGACGCCTGGCTGTTCCGCAACCGGGATTCCTTCCCCCCAATCCCTCTGAGGAGTTCTCGGAAACGTGTGTTCGCCGCATCTGTGAGGACGCCGCGGTTTAAGAGGAGAAGGGGGAAAAAGAAAAAGGCTGAAAAATGACAGAAAAAAAGACTCCAGACAAGAGCGTTTATGAGTTTGTGATGCGGGGCCCTCGCCATTAGTTGAGTTGTTGTGAAAAAAGAAAAACGCCCCGCCTGGAACGGGAGTCCTAGAGGGGCATAGACTGCTGGGAGACACCCTGGAGCTGCGTGACTGCCACACCCTGACGAGTTAAGCATGTTGTCATCGGAAATGGCTTCTCTTCAACGTGACTGGAAACGGGCGTTTCTCAAACTTTTAGTTTCGTATGGAGATCAATACGCGAAATATAAAAAAAAGATTTCAAAAAAACCTATTTCTGTGCATGAATCCCGCTCGGCCAGAGCGGCCGGGGCCAAAAGTGGCCTGGGTTCTGCTCGGCACCACCGGGGGTGGTCATGAATGAGTGATCGGAGCACCCGGGCCAATCCCATCGGCTGAAACCCTCCCAGCTCCCAGGCCCAAATCCTTCCCCAGTCACGCCCCCGCAAAGCATACACAGAGCTGGCAGCCACACACACACACACACACACACGCGCAAGGGCTGCCTCCTCCGGCGCCAGCTCAGCACAGTGCTCTGGCCACCTGTGAAGCCTCAGCACTTTCCTGTCTGGTAGCAGCCACATGCATTCGGGTATCTCTTAACAGTGGATATTTTATCTCGCGGCGTGTCATTGAGTCATTATGTCAATAGTTCGTAGCTGGCAATGTGTATGGATGATGTCTGATAATAACCGCTCGAAACGATGATGACAACCATCTATAATAACAACGCTGTGACTTGTTTTTATACATCCCTCGTCCGTAATGTAAACGAGTTTAAGGGACGTTCGCTTTGAGAGGCGCTCTGCATAAAATGATTGTTAACTGCGCGACGTTCAGCTTTTAACGACGCGCACCCACTTTTGGTCATTTGCGCCCACGGGCTCGCGCATTCGTCTTTCACATGTCAAATGTCAAGGAGTATTAGAGACCCCGCCCCCCCCCCCCACCACGCACACACGCACGCGCGCACACACACACACACACGCCGGTCCTCATCAATCGGGCGCCGCCGCGCCCACTCCCGCCCTATCCCCCTGCCCGGTGAGCGATGGCTTTGCCTACGCGGCGGCGGCTAATGCGTTGACTTCCGTGCCACCTTAAATCTCCGCGGGCGTGACTCACGCCGTCATCGGCCCCCCAGCCCACGAACGGGCGCCGTACGCCCCCCGCACATCGACGCGCGGCGCGCCGAGCGTCCGTTCGTTCCGGTTTCGCCAGAGAATGAAAATGGGGATTAAAAAAAAAAGAAATAAAGGAGGTGATGAATTGCTAATGGCCGACGGCTGCTCCTGAAAACGGAGTGGCCGCGGAACACGCGAATGAAACGGCTGTCCGTTACGCGTCAGTGCCTCTTTGTCGGGCTGTGATCGGATGAGGAATGCCGTTATGGGATACGAGGGGCCAATCATTCTGCCTTCTCTCAGCCTCTCAGGTCAGGCGTCGCTGTTAACAAGTGTCCCCCCCCCCCTCCTCCCGTTGTGGCGTCCCAGCGCGGCGCCCGAAATCGAGTATTGACTCTCGTCCACCGGCTTTTTTAAACGAGGCCCGCGCGTTTGAAGGCCTCGCTTGTTTTGATGCCGCGTACAAAGCACAGAGCCCGGGGCCCGTGTTTACATCGCTGCTTTATGAGAGGCCGAGAGGCTGCGCGGCTGAGGCTAACGGATGGGAAGAATGAAAAAGAAGCGCTCCGTTCCCGTGGATAACGTGGACGACGCCCTGCTTTTGCTTGTCGTCCGTGGCAGATTCACTGGGTCCCTAACGACGAGGCGAATGTGAAGAGGCCGCTGGCTTTTAGCCGCTCCCCTCTCAGACGCCAGCCAACGGCGCCCGGGTCGGGGGCTATTTTTAGCGGCGGATCAATACGCGTTTGGCCGTATTGGCGAAAGAGCTCCGGCTCGTTTTGGAACGTGCTCCGGGGTCGTGACTCCATGGCGTCCCTCCGAGGGGCCCAGGGCTCCCTCCATCGGTCATCCCGCCTAAGTAAGACGTGGCAGTGGCTCCAGATTCTGACGTCTTTAGGGTTAGGGTTTAGAAAACGGCACGGCCACTCGGACGTTGAGGCGTGTCCTCTGCACGAGTGAGTGCCCGAGGCCGGTTTTATCTCCAGCCGCGCTGCCACAGTGCAAAAGGTGCAGGAGAGTGAGGCTGCATCCACCGACAAAGGATATTAGACGACTGCTGGCCTCGGCCTCTCCATCGATCTGTTGTCCGTCAGCGAGGAAGATATGAAATGTTTGCCAACCTTATCCTGCGATACTTCACAATCAGTTGATGTTTGTAGCGTATTTGGGCGGGGGGGGGAGAACTGTCAAGTGTAAAAGGTATCAAGGAGGCTAACTGTGGCAGGGAAAAGAAAAAAAAATCAATATAAAGTATCGTTTTGGGCTCCTCAAAGCGTGCCGCGGTCGGACGTGGGCGGGGCCCGGCCTCCCGGCCTTCCCCGAGCCGCAGCCGGGAGGCTGACAGCGCGGCGGCCCACCCGAGCCCCCCCCGTTTGTCAGCGCCGTCTTAATATTTCAGAGGCTCCCTCCGACAGCCGTCCCCGGCAGTTTGCGCGGGTCTCCGGCAGGGGCTTACTCGGCTTTAATTGGAGGAGGAGGAGGAGGAGGAGGAGGAGGGCCCTTATCGCGGGAGCAGCCGCGGCAGCGCTGCCCGGGCGCCGGCCTCTCCGCTCTGAATGTTTTATCAGACTCCGCTGGGCTGCCGGGGAGCACTTGACTAGAGGTGTCAAACAGAATGTGCAAAAGTCCCGAGGCGGTGTGCGTGTGTGTGTGTGTGTGCGCGTGTGTGTGTGTGTGTCGGCATAGGAAGATGTTTGTATTGGGGACTTATTGGGAGGGAGGGGGTTACGGGCTGGCGCCGGCTATGAAGCCTGTTTTGGGCTGGCATGTCTCCAACTGCACAGTGTCATTATGTGTACGTGTGTGTGTGTGTGTGTGTGTGTGTGTGCGAGTATCAGTGAAGGCAGTCTTCAGGAATCATGCTGCATTTCCAGTTTGGAGCCACACGCCTCTCAAAGTGCTAATCTTTCAAATAGGAATGGGGAAACTTATTTGGTCGGCTGCTTTGATAGATGGCTGCTGCTTGAGCACAACCGAGAAGTGGCTTATGAAAAATACAGTATTTCTTTTTTTTTTTCCCGCCATGTCTCATGAGTTTGGCATTACACTGAGACAACAGCTATTACATATTTATCCGCTCGAAATTACGATGGCAGGGCTCACCGGTCCATCACGGGCTGGTACTTTATGGGGGAGATTACAGGCAGAGGAGGGCCGAATCAATTATTTAGGCTCAAATGAAAAGCACAAAGGAGCCGTATCGCAGCCTGCAGCGGGCTCGGGAAATTAGGTCAGTTTCGTAATATTCTGGGGGGACGCGGGCGCTGCAGCTGCCGCGCTGGAGGAGGACGGCCTGGAAACGGAGATGCCTTTCCAGCGGCCGGCCGGGGCCCGGTGGAAAGGCCGCCGTGGGGAAGAGAGGTCCGGGGGGGGGGGGGGGGGGGGGGGGGCGGCCCGGGCCGCAGAGGCTCCGACAGCAGGTCGTCGGAGAGGAGTTGGCGTTGTGGTCGATTACGATCGGGCTCGTTTCTCATCGTTTCTGATCCCGCCAAGGGAAAAATATCCGATCCCTGTTTTTTCCTTTTAGCGCAGAATCGAAGCTGCCGCTTGAGCGTGGTGGAAAACGAAGTGAAACAGCCAGCGAGATGAAAGGGAAAGGAGCTGAAACAGAGCACGTGCGACTGTCTGATAACCGTCTGTTATCGGGGAAAACCACGTGTCCTCCCAAGACCACGGCGACTTGAAACGGCACCTGCGGGATGCAAATAAGGAAGAGTGGCAGCGCTCAAGGACGTTCCTCGGTGAGGAATCGATCTGTGCCTCCCGGGCTTCCGTCTAAAACGTCACCGCACACTCGAAAGCTCTCTGTAGTCGTTTGAGATGCTTCCCGTTTCAGATTTTCAGATTTACAAGTTTAAGGGTCGCTCGGCATCACAGAGCTGAGCTAAGGAAAAGGAAGAACGTCTGAACCTCTGGTTATTTTCCCAACGTGCGCTCGTCTCTGCGACGTGGCCGGAGTCTGAGGAGGACGTGCTCTACAGGACCTGTTAGCCCACTCTGATACTCACTCCTTCGGTATATTTACTGAGAGTGCGCAAGCGGTGCACAGGTAATGTGCTCAACGGCTCAATGATAGCAAGTCTGCACAAAACGTCTCTCTTTTTAAGTACAAGTATAACTAAGATAAATAATTGATGAAACCTCGACATTTCTCCTCAGTTGGGTGGTCGACGGGGGCGGTGCAAAGAAACGGCCCAACAAAAATGCGGACTGATGAAACGTGAAACTTTTCAGACTCCTCAGTCTGCGGCCGTGAGACGCACGAAAATGTCTCCAGATGAGTCAGACAAAAGGGGAGGCCGTGAACTAAAAAATTCTAGCGTCGAACCAAATCTTTTTCATCACTCCTGTGGGCAGCGACGTTAACATTTTTTCGCAAACAGTTGCTGGGTCAGAGACACCACGTAACGCCACTCGGGCCTGTATGGAGCGACATTTTACTCCGTGCTACTTGTGTGCTTCTACTGTGTGCTTCTACCAAGATCCCAGATAAGGGGCGCTTAATTGCGTGCTCCTGGTAAGATTGTGCGTGCTTGGTTTGCGTGCGTTTTGCGGGTTATCTACTAAGGGAATTTGCCGCAGTGACAACAGGTGCAAACAGCAGTATGCAAATGAGGGGTTTGCACGCTGTCAACCTTTCCATCATGGCAAGTGCAGAGGAAGGAGGAAGAATAAATATGATTCCCTGTAGTTGGAAGTCCTTGTGGCTGAGACGGACAAACACATCTGGCAGGAGAAAGAGGTGCGAGCAGCGGCCAGTATAGCCAGTATGGCCAGTTTGGCTCGTGCGCTCCTGTGGAACTAGTGATGGCCATACAGTCACTGAGTCGAGGAGTGGAAGCTGCAGTGCAGGCAGTGGCCAGTTCTTCCATCGGCCAAGAGCTGAGGGACTGGAGGGGCTGGAGGGACTGGGGGGGCTGCAGGGACTGGAGGGACTGGGGTGACTGCAGGGACTGGAGGGACTGGGGGGACTGGAGGGGCTGGAGGGACTGGAGGGGCTGGAGGGACTGGAGGGACTGGAGGGACTGGAGGGGCTGGAGGGACTGGAGGGACTGGAGGGATTGGAGGGGCTGGAGGGACTGGAGGGGCTGGAGGGACTGGGGGGACTGGAGGGGCTGGAGGGACTGGAGGGGCTGGAGGGACTGGAGGGACTGGAGGGATTGGAGGGACTGGAGGGACTAGAGGGGCTGGAGGGACTGGAGGGGCTGGAGGGACTGGAGGGACTGGAGGGACTGGAGGGATTGGAGGGACTGGGGGGACTGGAGGGACTGGAGGGGCTGGAGGGGCTGGAGGGACTGGAGGGACTGGAGGGACTGGAGGGGCTGGAGGGACTGGAGGGACTGGAGGGATTGGAGAGACTGGAGGGACTGGAGGGACTGGGGGGCTGCAGGGACTGGAGGGACTGGAGGGACTGGGGGGGCTGCAGGGACTGGAGGGACTGGAGGGACTGGAGGGACTGGAGGCACTGGAGGGACTGGAGCAGGCAGGAGAGAGAGGGAGGTGGAGGACCGGAGAGCGCAGGACCAGTGCGCACGCTGCGTAACGGTGCTGTTAATTAGGTGTTTGGTGTTAAAAAACAACCAGGAAAACAGAGCCACAGAGATGTCATATTGACAGGTTATTCTTGAAAAATATGTTTAATCACGTCCGCCATACGTAGCATCTTATTTCCCTGTATCCTTTTGCTTTTTTTCAAAATGAAAATAAAACGCAATATAAACAGCTCACAGTGAGTAACAGTGAAATTCGTTTTCTGCAGCCGTTGTGCGTCAAACTGGGAGGTTCTGCACCTTCCTTTCAGACGTGTTAAATTTAGCCGCAGAAACAGTCACCGCTATCGTTTCCGGGTTTGATGCATTGTTTTGCGTGTTATTCTCCTCCCAGGATTCTGCTCACACGACCTGTAACGCCCCATGTTGCATAGGCATTAAGGCCAAGGTGCTAAATGGCCAGCGCGTGCAGTTTTCCTCACTTTGAGGACGCAATCCACCGTGCGCACCGTTAGTCAATCAGCTCGCACGTTTTTGAGTTTGCACACGTTTTTATACACGCAAAGCTTTAGTAAATCAGGCCCTACGTGTTGATTTGAAGTGCCTCCAGTCAACAAATTTTCCTGCCACTTGTGTTGACAGAACGCAAGACGGGCCACATTAGCTCAGAATGGCATTTGTTTACCGTCTGCTCCCAGTGAGATGAACTTGTGGCCCTAAACGCTTCCGAGCAGGACGCGAACAGAACGTAACTGAGTGAATGTACGGATGCCCAGAGATGAGCGGTATCCTCTCAGTGTAATAAATGCATCGAACAACAGTTGTGTGCGGCAAGGACCGGCCACGGCTGACCTGGAAACAGTGACGTGGCGCTCAAGGCCCCGGGATCCCATGACTTAGCAGACGGCGGCTTTGGCAGAGGAAGTTCACATCTTTGTTTTTTGTTTGCCTTTCCATTTGGAACCCACAAATCAGTCACGCGCTCCCAGACGCTCTCTAAAAACATCAACGCCACGTACACAATGGCCCGCCTCCGCCCTGCGGGACAATGTCTGGCATTGTTTGGATGTTATTCCAGAAAGACCTTGGTTGACAAAGGAACATCCATTTTGCAGGGGGGGAAATCATTAACAGATCACTCTTGTTATGGCTCTTTTAATGGGGGATCGCACAATGGAGCGCCGTCAGTGTTTGCGCTTATTTTTAAACATCTTCTCTAAATTACAATGGGCTGCATGCAAGGCACAGTGCAAGCGGAGGCATCACTTGCGCAGTAGCTCTAACATTTTGTTTTTTTTCCCCTTCCCTCCCGGGCCAATTTATGTGCGCATTGATTCCTGCCGGAGCCTTGACACGGCCCGTAATGAGTATCAGTGGCCAGTCTGATTCGCATTATTTCAAATGGGGCCGCCGCGCCGCGCTATCGACGATGTCTCAACAAACTCTCCGGCCTCTCCACCGCGGCGTTTCACGGTTCAGCAGCAAGGCCAGTCAGCACTTCTGGATCGCAAGACGGAGGAGGGCGTTTGCCGCCGGCTGCGGCTTCCAGTTGGAAAGCCAACATCGGGTTTATGGAAATGAATGGGGTCCCCCACAATGGGTTCAGGTCCTCCTCCGAACTGTGTTGTGGTGTGTGTCCAACAGCATTCGTTTTTCACAATACATTTCGATATGGTTCAAAACCCTCATCCTCCAAAATGCGAAGGTTCATGATTTTTCCCTCGTTTAGGTAGAACATGTTAGTAGATGTCGTTATGTGCATGTGGAACGTCACTCAAATATGCTTCTTTGAACGCGATACCACTTTTAAGACACAAATCAGGCCATGAAATAGACTGCGCTCATTTGAGTCCCCCCGCATTCCCCTCCACCACGCCCAGGACTGCGATAGAATAACAAATTCAGTGTTTTTATTAACGGGCACACGTGCACAGCACGGTGTGTGCGTTTCCCCCGTCAGACCCTTCTGAGCGATATCGTGTCGGGCTTTCGTCCCGCAGCTGTTTTGACATCCATCCTCCGCCAAATTTGCAACCCTTCCCCCTCGGCGCCGCCTCCTTTTACGCGTCAGGTTGATTTCTCGTGCCACAGAGCCACGTCAAATCCGCAGCGTAAAGTGTGAGGCATGAGACGTCTGAGGAGGAGGAGACAGAGCCTCCTCTATTCGGCGCTCCTCTCCTCGCGCTCTTTCATCGTTTCCAACTACCCGCTGCTTTCTGTGAAAACGGAGGTGGGGGGGGGGGATCAATCGTTTCCAGTCAAGTTGGTTAAACGGGGTGCATCGCGCTAGAACAGAGTTTTGGCAGATGACACAAATGTAGCCTTGGCGCCCCTGCATCATATCCTCTCGCCTCCCGTCCCAACGCCGCAGCGGAATGACAATAGGACCGGAGGCGCCTCATTTCTGCCATGCCTGAACGACGACGCAGAGGAAGATGGAACGCCGATGCATTCCCGTCCCAGTGTCCCCCAAACGCAATCAGCAGGGGCGTGGAACCTCGCGGTGCACGCGTCCGGGCTGGATTTTTAAGCTGCGTCTGCGAGAGGAAAGGTCAGGAGTGTGAGAGAGTCAAACAGGCCACGGGCAGGAGACTGAGGAACTGTTGTGCGGTCGGCGAAGAGCCAGAGTGTCGCTGGATGCTGAGGTCCGGGACAACTTCGGACAGAAAAACATGGCAAAACAAAACAACAACCAGAAACCAGAGATCTTACAAAAAAGAACACAAGCTAAGAGAGCACTGGAGCTATGAATATGCCTCCACTCCGCTGTAAGTTGAAGTGCTTTGTTCTCCGTGGAGGCAATAAAAAAGCGATACAATATTCGCCTTTTTAAGAGAACCTTTAACACTATCTTAACTAAAATCGTCCAATTTCGGTGATCTACTAAAGCCTCCCTCTTCCTTGATGTAAATGTGGTGTAAGTATGTCCGGTAATCAGGGAGCTTGATGACGAGGTGTCAAGAGGAGGCTCGCTCCATGAAGTGAGGACGTGCCTCTCCGTCGGCCTCTCCGCTCGCCCCGGACTCTGGCAGGAGGGGAGACGCCCTCGGACCGGCTGATGGAGATCTAAATTTGGACCTCCGCCGTTGTCACAGTGCCGCCCTGATCAATCAGTCATCCAGCGATGTGCATCTCTCCTCAGACCCCAGACTGGTCCAATCAGCCGACAGGAGTGAGGAGGCAGAGGAGGAGGAGGAGGCGGGGGAGGAGGGGGAGGAAGAGGTGCTGTGTGTGTGTGTGTGTGTGTGTGTGTGTGTAGTCAGTCAGGTGGATGCGCCGGAGCCTGCGGGGCTCCCAGGAATCTGTGTGCCGCGTGTCGGCATGAAATTTTAATGACGGGCGGCTGGTTGGGTGCGAGCGCCGCAACGTCTGTATTAGGAGGCGCGGGGCTTGGCAGGCCGGGAGTCCTTGGAGAGACGGATGAGGAGCTCATCCAGGGGAGGAGGGCTTTGATCAGCCCCTCTCATTTCCATATCGCCGCGCGCCGCCCGCCCCTCCCGCCGAAAGAGAGACGACGTGGATTACCGTATGAGTCACCGGGGCCCCGGGGCCCGGCGCGGCGCCCTCGGACTGAAACGAGACGTTACGCCGTTTTTGCCGCTGCGTACGGCCATCTTGCGATGCGCTGGAACGCCGGGAGAGAGAGGCAGATTGTGTGTGCTCGCCCCCCCCCCCCCAACGTACTCCCCTCCCACCCCTGTGAGAAGTAAATAGTCTCCTTTACCTCCAGCACCACCTAGCCTCTGGATAGGCGAGCGTGATCACCCTGCAGTTTGTTTTTCGCCTTAGACAAGCCAAACAATATGAAGGCTCCGGTATGACTCCGTCATGTTTACAAACCAAACAAGAGGTGTTTGTCTTTTGTACACTAATCATGTTTGGAATCTCCCTCATCCCTGGGTTTACTCTGTTTCTGCTGGAAAGGAGAAATGAGTTTGCAGGGAGGGGGGGGTGGGGGTGGGGGGGTCGATAGCGGCAAACTCCGTCAAATTTCTCCAAGCATCCTGCTGCAGGTCGAGAGCATTTCGTTGCTTCTAACTGCTCCCTGTGTACTGCGCAACCAGTGGAGGACAGCACACCTCTGACTTAAAGCTAGGGCTAACCCTAAACCCAACATGCGCGCTACGCGTATGTCAGAGCTACATCTGCCCTAAATGGTGTGCTATAATGCGCTATGCCTTCATGCTCTGCATGGCAATACGTCTGACCAATCGGAGAAGGCCTGCCGTCCTGAATGCCCCCGTTTTGATTCTGATTGGCCGAGGTGCCGCCAAAGCGTGACGTCGCCCGGCTCCCGGGCCGCCGGTCGGTCGGAGCTCCTCCTCTCCAGACTTTGCAAAAAAAAAAGTCGCAGCAAATCGCGGTTCCTCCCGTCCCGTCTCCCCGACGCCGGGCGGCCCCGAGAAGCGCTCGCGTTTCTCCGCCGTCTGACGAGCAGAGAGCTCCTCTCCCCCCCCCCCCCCCTTCCCCGAGTCATATGTTAATCCCCTCCCTGTCTTTTAAAAAAATACGTTTTGTTGTTTCGTCTCTTTTTCCTCTCCCCCCCCGCCCCCCCCCACCCCCCCCACCCCCCCGCTCTGGCGCAGAGCCGATGCGCTATTCCTCGGGGCTCCGGCAACGTATTGTGTGTGCGCTCCTGGCATCGCAGTACCGGGGAGGAGGAGGAGGAGGAGGAGGAGGAGGAGGAGGAGGGGGAAAAACATGAAAGAGGAAGAGGAGACAGAGTGAGAGAGAGAGAGAGAGAGCCGTGACAGCTGCGCGACCCCCGGAATCGTGCAGCGGCAGCGGCAGTTAAGCGGAGATGTTCGAGCGGGCCGCCCCGCTCCATCTTTGATCACGCTCGTAACTCCTACGCGCAGCCGCGTTAATCTACATCACTTAGCGGCGCTTTTGTCTCCTAATGGAATCGGATCGGACGGAGACGTCCTCGTTTCTAATTTGTCCGAGCTCCGACGCCTTCAAAGGGTTTTTTTTTTCCCCCCATCTTCATTCCGCCCGCCCGCCCGCCCTCCCACCCACGCACACGCACACGCACACATGCACACATGCACACACGCACACACGCACACGCCCGGCCTGGCCCAGTTTCCGCCGCGCGTCTAATCCGTTGGTTCGTTCGTTCGATGGTTGGTTTGCCGGGCCCGTGACGACGGCCAGGGCGAGTCGGCGTGAGTCCGGGGCTCCGCGGCCCGTTTCCACATTTAGAAATCGAGCGTGGGAACGAGTCAACGGGCTCCCCCTCTCCGGATCCAAAACAAATGAGAGGCGCCAAATCGCCAATCATGAAGATATCCCGACGAGTTCCTCCCGGCAGCGGGACGCCCCGCAGGTATTACACGTCTGACATCTGCCTGAGCGTTTACAGGCTGCGCCCAGGTCGACTGTGCGGGGGGGCTCCTTGGCGTAAGCCGCTCGTGCTGTACTGTGCGCAGTCGGGTGGAGGAGAGGAGACCAGACGGGATTTGTTTTCCCCCCAGCCCTCCCATAGACTCCCGTACGGTCACACTTGAGGCCGAGGCTAAAGCTAACTCGGTTAGAGTTAATGCGGCCGCGACGTCTTTTAACCCGATCACACCTAAATGCAATTAAAAAGGAACAGGGACTGAGAGGCATCGAGCCGGGCTCTGTTTGACCCCGGGAATCACTCATAGTCCGCGCTGTAACATGTGCCCCGGCTCGTTTGGTCCTCAAATGAAGCTGAACCAACACTGGCTTAGGCGGTGTTTGTGTGTGATTCTCGGTCAGACTGCACAAGTCATGAGAGTGAGTACAGGGGGAAGGGTTCAAGCCTCTGCCGCAGCTGTAGCGCAACATCAATGTCTGTCCTATTATTCAAACTCTTTTACTAGAAATACATTTGAGCAGATGAATTCATTCTTGAACATGTGAAATCGTTCAGTTATTCATGTTGAACGTTTCAATAGCTTGAAAGCCCAGACATCCGTAGTTCTGGTCTCTATACAGAACACACTAGATCATACTTATTGGCTAAGTGTCACCTTGAACATACTTTTGCCACATACTTCCTCCACATAGTTTAAATGCTCTTTATGGTAGTTCCGTCTACCAGCCACTGGGTTTCGTCGGAGCCGTCTCCTCTGCAGCTTCAGCTGGATTCACACAAACCGAAGCTCAAGCCAAGCTGCTGGGCCTCTGACCACAGGTGGCCCAAAACGCCTTTGTTTTCGACTTATACTCCAACTTATACCTAGAATCGCACAAACATTCCCAAAGAACCGACTAACTTGAGCTGACTCTCACCACTTTTTTTTTCTCCACAAGGACACAACAAGTGTTCGCTGGAGCCATCTCATAATGAGAAATTCCTCAGACCTACTTTTGAATGTAGAATTACATTTTCCAGACACCAAATCTCTGACTGTCGGGGAAGTTGCTGGTGAGAGTAACGGGCCCGAAGACATGCGTGCATGCAGATGTACTTTAATAGCCTGCTCATGTGGATGCCTGGGGAAGGATGCTACGTCTGTTTTAACCACATCTAAATCAGACTTTTTCACTAGTGCATGGAAGCTACAGAGGGGGGTAGGTTAGCAGAGGCTGGAGAGTGACAAGTAACCAATAATCGCCCAGATTAACAAGTCTCCAACCACACTTTCCGTTTCAGATGGTACCTGAACGCACCTCGGGGCGCCAGCCTGTCCATCAGGGTGCCGTGGCACTGGATTGTCCACTGTCCGCAGGGGAGCAGAGTCACGTCTTAGACTAACATTATGCGAGGATGAATAAATGAATTTTGGCCCACCCTGCGCATCCAAAAGGTTTTAAAAGAGATCTTCGGTCTGCCTGTCAGTTGACACGGCACGGTGCGTTCCTCTGGCCCCAAGGACATGTTTCCACCAGGCACAAAGTGCCAAATAAAAGCTCGTAACGTCCTTCCTTGTTAGCAATGGCGGTGATGAATGTGCATGCAGTTTCGAAGCACAGCCCCCCCAGAGCTCTTGTGGCATTATCACGCTGAATGCAGCATCAAGATGAGCAACGCCTTCATTTCTTTCGGCTGGTTTGGAATACACAAATAAACACATATTTGAAGCCCGTGTCTGAGTTGTTCTGCCCATGATTTCCATGGGCTACTCGTCACACGTGGAGCCGTGGGATCCAGCGGTGAGGGTCCTCCGAGCCCGAGTGCCGCATTTATTTGGGCTTTGGCTCAGTGAGAAAAGCAAGAGATTTACCGCAGCCCAGATCCGCAGCCCCTAATCCTGACTGAGGATATTTAATACCCATCTGCATGCGGCTTATCGCGAAACACTGGGCCTGTCCCCGCCGCCGCCGCCGCCGCCGCGCTGAGTGACTTTGAAGGCGACGCGGTTTCCTCCTTCACTTTTTTCCCCCCATCGCCTGAGTGCCTGAGCGCCTAAGCCCCGTAATGAGCGTCTTTGTGTCACGAAAACCGGCTCCCCGGCTGTCAGAGGCACACTGGAGTGGAGGGGCGGTTCGGTGTTTCTGCAGCCAGACTTCACACATGCGCACAGGGAGCCACAGATGAACGTTTAACCATCAATCGGGCCAGATTCACGAGATGGCCCGCGGCCCGTCATCGTACCTGGCTAACGGGCCTCAGCTCCGGATCGGCCTCATGAATGCCCCCTCGAGCGATCCCCAAAGCTTTACCCGAATTCCAACTCGGCTCCACTCTGCTTCAGCATTTCGTATTCCGTTTGTCGTCGTTTGCGTGAAACACATTGGTACGGGACTCCGGCTCCCGTCGGCCGGCCACGGGGAGCGAGCGTGTGCCTGAGCGAGTCGGGAGCCTCGCGCGCAGACGGTTCTCGTCCAGGGGAGCAATCCTGAAGGAGAGTGAACACGGACGCGGCGTAAACAAAGCTGTTTGCGTGTTTTTGTGTCAGCCCTGGCGCGGGGGATTAAGGGAAGACAATCGCGAGAGCCCGGGGTTTGCTCAAACGCGCGAGGGAAGGAATGCGTGGGCCTCGGTACATTTTTGATGGATTTGATTGTGTTTCTGGAGATCGGTTTTGACAACGGGGATTGGATTTGCGATTTCTTTGTGGTCTGTAAACAACTAGGAATGCCCGCCACGACCAGCTCAGCAATCGGAAAGAATCCATTAATTTCCCATAACCCATTCCTATGAACCTTTTCATGCGATGCTGTACGGTTTCATTTCCAGTTTTCTGGCCGTCTTTGCAACAACTTGTTCACGCGTCACCAGCTGTTTTCACTGAGGCCACATGGAACATCTTGCACTAAGAGACGCCGAAAACAAGCCATTTTGAAAACATGAGAGCTGAGGGACAAAAGCTTCCATTTTGCAGGTGTGTCTGACTGGTGAATGAAACCCCCCACCCCCCCCGTGTCAATTTTGAAACGCTTCTAAATATTTGACATGTCCCCCCCCACTGGCAGTCACTCCACGATGCCCTTTTTCGTGTTTTTCTTTTCCCGGGGTGGTCATGTGATGCTTTTATCAGACGGGTGACGGGCAGACAGCTGACGGGGGGGGGGACCTGACACGCGGAAACTTACCGAGCCGGACACCCGCGCCCACCTCGCGGATGAAGAGTGTGACAGAATGGAGGTGGCGGGGAATACAAACCCGGACGAGGATTTGCAGCATATAGTGTGAAATGAGCTTCATTTCACTTGCGGCGCATGATGAAGAACTTATCATGAAGTACATCTAAATCAGACTTTTTCACTAATGCACGGAAGCTACAGAGGCGGGTAGGTTAGCAGAGGCTGGAGAGTGACAAGTAACCAATAATCGCCCAGATTAACAACTTTCCATTTCAGGTGGTACCTGAACGCACCTCGGGGCGCCAGCCTGTCCATCGGGGTGTCGTGGCACTGGATTGTCCACTGTCCGCAGGGGAGCAGAGTCACGTCTTAGACAAACATTATGCGAGGATTAATGAATAAATGAATTTTGGCCCACCCTGCGCATCCAAAAGGTTTATATATATATATATATATATATAACACTAACACTATATTCACATATAGTGTGAAATGAGCTTCATTTCACTTGCGGCGCATGATGAAGTACTTCAAATTCTCTCAGAAACCTCTCAGGTGGAATGACAAGTGACTGCTCGTCCTCTTGTCTAAAAAGACCAGACACGAGGTGCTTCTTCGCCAGCCGCCTACCAGTGGAGATTTTCACAAGGGCGGCTGTGGTTTTCCAGTCCGACGCGGCACCGAAGTAGTTTTCCATCCGTGCCACTCTCGGGCCGCACGCTCCTAATATTTCATAGTGCGCGCCGTCCAAAGTGCTGACGGTTGACTTCTGTATTTATATTTCACAGACTCTTCCAGGGTGCCGAGGACGGAATTATCACTGCCTCAGCCGGATCTGTAATCTGCTTGTGATGCACCGCCACGCTCCGCGAGCGAAGTGCTACCGAGAACAGTTTCTCAGACCCGGGAACGCTCCGCTCGCTCAGGAGAGCGAGCGGAGCTAATTGGACGGATGGAGCTTAATCGGGACAACGGCGCTATTGAGGACAAGGCTGTTCCATGCAAAGCAGACAGCAGGATGCCGAGCGGGGGGGGGGAAACGGGAAACAAAAGACGGAGCCTGGTGACCGTTGCCAACACAGCTCGCAACAAACAAGGTGATGAGACGGGCTGCTTGACCGCCCCCCGGGTGTCCCTCGCTCGGGCGTGCGTGCGCGGCGGCGAGGGAGGACGCGCCCGGCGCGGACGCGGGGGGGGTTCTCGCGGACGTGGGAGTGCGTGCGGGAGGCGAAGGCCTCTCTCGTCCGGAGCCTCGCTGAGAAGTGGAACAATATTGTGGCTGGCCGCGCTCCAGGCTCAGCGAGGGGACAGACAGCTCGGGGTGGCTGTGAGTTTACGAAAACAGGGGAGGACGTGGCGTGAGCGTTCCTCTTCCGATCTCAAAGAGGTGGGGGGGGGGGGCTCAGGTCCGTCAGAGCTGGCGTTGACATGCCGCTGCTCTCCCCTCCTCTGGCATCTTGTCAGGCGCTGCGCTTTCCCGGGCCTGTTTTTATACCAAACCCCCATAATTACACCATTATGTAATGACCCTGTGCTTTAGCTTTGATCAAATGAGAAATGGAACGCCCGGCGTGTTAGATGTCAGAATCTAGATGGAAGCTGCAGAGAGAGAGAGAGAGAGAGAGAGAGGGAGAGAGAGAGAGAGGGAGAGACTTGCTTTATTTGGCGATGAAAATCACACATCGCGTCACGCGTGTTTTCTTTGAGCCGAGGCTGCGGACTGAACCTCGTTCTTGGCGCTTAGCATCTTTTTGAAACGTGCCTCCTCCCCGCAGCGAGGCCGAGCGGCGATGAGGAAGAGGATTGCCGAAAGCCTTCATCCACGCCGGGTTGGTCCGAGCTGAGCCCCTCCCCTCACCGTTAAACGTCACTGTATACTGAAATAGGTGGAACGGAAAGAGATCGGCCGGTGTAAGTGGGGAATGAACGTTCAACGTGTCGCCTCGTACAGTAAGCGGATCCTGAGTTCTTTGAGAGCACTTATGGAGTTGGAGTTGGCAGAGCTGCAGAAAGCAGGGAGGGGAGAGCAGATTTGATAAGCATACAGGTGAAAACATCACATCCAGCCGTGACTCCATTCAGAGCCTCTGGCCCACCGCCACATGCACAGCCCTGCACTGTGATGGCGAGTCCAGCTCTTTGACTGGACACCCTAAAGAAACATCTCAAGTCTGTGGAAGACATCGTCTAAATATAATCTTGTGTTCTTATCAAGGTCTGATCTGTGTGATTTACACGATTGAGTTTTTATTCAGACGTTTGCGCCTATGCATCTCTTCGTTTTCCCCTTTTGATGTATCTTAATGTGTATCGTTCTAAATCTGTGTGAGACACTTCCCCGCCAGCCTCTTATGGAAGCATTATGAGAGGGATTAGAGCGTGAGATGTGTCGAGGCTGAATGCAGTGCGATGGCGAGAGCCGACTGACACGAGTACTGTACATGCCTGAATACTGGCACGTGAATAAAAAGCACAATGGTTCTGGTTTGGTATTTCCATCTATTTATGAGTCGAAATGTTTTCCTGTTTTAGCTTTTATCTTTATTTCCTGCTTCCTCTGTAGTTTTCTTTCCCTGCCACTTTCACCCGTGTGATCAAACCACAGCTCGACGCATGTAGCACCTGCAGTGAGTCCGTCTACTGGGGATAGCATTTAGAGTTCCACAGAGGCCAAAACAGCTTTGACTGCTGCTCTGGGTACACCCCGAGTCGGCATTTTAGTCTCTTCGCACGGGAGAGAAGCAGGCGGTGTTCATTTGAGATCACAACAACCGCGGGACCGTTCCATTCTATCACACTTCCACCTCATGCCACAACCTCCGCCTTATCTCTGCTCGCCGAGGTTTTCAAGCGCTTCTCCTCGCGTCCCCTTTCCCTTCTTTTCCGACTCTCTGCGACTCCTCCCAAGCCGCCGCCTCTTTCCTTCTCGGCCGAACCGTACTCTATGCGTTCACCCAGACCTCGCCCGCTCTTGTCCATTTTTGTCCGCACATTTTAAGATTTCTCCTCAGCCTCCTTCCCTGGGTGGCGCGGGTGAAAGGGTCAGCCATCCCCGCTGCCGGCATCTTGACTCTTTCAGAGTGCCGGGTCAGGGTGGACGACGTCCCGTGGCCTTCCAGTGGCATTTCTAATGGCAGCCCCTCCCGAGCGACCAGTGCTCGGCCGTGTTTCCGCAGCACAGACTCTCGAACCTCGAACCTCGTCTGAGGTGATGCCCAAAAAAAAGGAAACGGAGCTGCTGTCAGGCGGACAGAGCTGAGGCACAGTCTGCAGAATAACCCGGAAGCAAACCAGTGACTTTAACGGGATTGGTGGTGAGGGGGGATCGTTATTGGTTTCCTTAAGATGCAGCATCGGCTGCCTGTGCAGACCACACGTGCGTGTGTGTTTGTGTACATTCCTGCTGTGGCCCCTCTCACAGTGCCACACACACACAGTAGGTGCCGCAGGCTTCACTCCGCTGGCTGAGGACCGGACGGCGGCTCGTGACGCCACATCCCTCAGAAGTTATCGTCACAGCCACGCGTCTGGACAGCCAGGCTGTCAGCCAGGCTGGATCGGTCACGCTTAGCACGATTAGCGGCAGCCCTGCTGGGACGTCTTCTCCCCAGCGTGCCTCCGCGTGGAGATAAGAACGCCCAGGGGAGCGGCCTCGCTCCGGACACCTCTCCGACGGGCCTCACTGCCAAGCCCTGTCCCTGAGTATCCACAAAGCCGCCGATTTGCTGGGTTTTCCACCGTCAGGCGCCGGCCACGTTCCGTCTCAGCGGATCCCTGTGAGAACCCCGAAAATATGCATTTTTATAGATACAGACAAGACAGGCCGGACGCTGATCAAGGCGGGAATGTGAGATGAGAGGGGACGGACTGAATCGTGTTGACTCGGCTGCTAACCGAGGGCCGTTCCCAGTCCGCCGTGATTGAGCCTTCACGGCGAGGCCATGCCTCTGCCGGCGGAAGCCCATTTAACAGCCTCGGCGGCGTGTTAGAGAGCTGATAATCACCCGCTGGAAATCAATCCTGTAGCGAGGTAGCGGCCGTCTGTAGCGCCGCCTCATTTGTTCGCCGGGGCGAGAGAAATGCCCGCAACGCGTGAAATATGTACGCTTGTTGCGTAGGACGGCGGATTGAAGGGAGATCAGGGAGATGCAAACATGAGGGGGTGAGAGACGCTCCCACTCTGGGAGAGGTACCAGTGGCGCAGGCCGTGACTGAGGTGAATGTGGAGCGAGCGCTTTCCGTTCGCAGGGTTCCGGGCCGATAGCCATCTGTTCCTGTTCCTACGGTGCGGCGCGGTGGACAACGAGCAACGCCCTCTGATATTTCCAGCATGCGCTCGTCAACCGCTCGCAGCTGCAAGCCCGGGGTCTGCACGCGGACGAGTGAATGGAGTTGTTCTGCGCTGCGTGTCTCTGTGAGGCCTGCCCCCCAGACGAGGGGGGGTCCACAGACTCCCAGGCGGAGCAGCAGCGCGGCTCGCAGCATGGAACAGCCAGCTCCCCTGCATGGCCGCCGCACTGTGCAGGCTCCCTTTATGTAGCATAATGAATAATGCACATGGGAGGGGGAGGGGGAGGAGGAGGGGGGAGGGGGAGGAGGAGGAGGAGGGGGAATCCTGGGCCGCTGTATGTATAATGAAGATAATGTGTTTGTGCAGTTTGTCTGATTAGGTGAGAGCCTGTCATGTATCTTGTCCCTTAAGGGTGCAGAGGCTGCTCCCTTTGATTTCCCTGCGCCCGGGCACGATGCAGAAATGATCCTGCGATTGATCTCCGGGTGACTGATGCGCAATCAATTGTTGTCATGCCACGGCCGAGCCCCCTCCAGCCTCTGATGGATGACACTGTCAATACGTGTAGTGCCATTCAGGTCTATTGACCTTTCTCTGAGGCATGTTAGCGCCACTTGGCCAGGTCATTATGGCTGTGATCCAGATGCCAGGGGTCAGTGGTGCCCCCATCCATTACAGGGAGCGGCTGAGCCGAGAGGAGGGAGGGATACAGAGGAGCTGCGCGCAGTGTGCTATGCCGATGCAGATGCACAAACCTCTAAAGGAAGAGGCATGGCTCCTTATTCTAAAAGGCATGCCCTGCAGCGGCTGGACAGGAGGCCGCCCAGAGCCTGAGGAAAGGCTATCCGGCGCGGCTTTGGCTGATGAGCAGCCTGTGGTTACTTTTGAGCCAGCGTTCATGGCTCGGTCCGATTCCTCATCCCGAGTCAAGCCGGCTGGGGAGCCCTCACAAAGGACCCGAGCTGGCGGAAAGCGAGCGGCCGCTGTCCAGTCCATGTCAGCACCGGAGGAGCCTGAGAGAAATGACGGGGCACGCGCTTGATCACAGTCTCAAAAATGCCAGCAACTGCAGTCCGTCCCAGTCGAAACTACACTCTGTTGTTCCGTGGTTCTATTTCTCCACCAAGTACCTCTATATCAACATCATCATTCACACACAGTACATATATGCTTCCATACTCGACGCACACTCGATATAAACCCATACTAAACTTTTGAAACTTCCTGCCGTGCCAAGTTGCAGAGAGAAGAAAGTGGCTACATATACTCACTGCATATGCGGCATGTGAGGCGGGGAATCGTCGTTTCTATAGGCTCCAGCCTGTTTGTAGCGTCGTCTATTTTTATTCAACCGGTGCTCGGTGGCTGCGCTCCTATCAGGCTCCCATCCGCCGCGGCAGCAGCTGCATCTCTAAATTAAGCCTCATGAATTATTCCAGCGCTGCGTCGCCCCTTGTCTCCGTCTACAATGAAAGGAGTTTTTTTTTATTTGTTGTTCTTAAAGGATAGTGTTGGGAAGTCCTGGGACTGGGATGGAGCCGCTCTCCACCTCCCTCTTCCGGAGCTGCTCGCCCGGGCCTGTGTGACCTCGCGGAGTTGCGCAATCGATTGCAAATGGTTTCCAAACACGAAGTCAAAACCCGTCCGAAGTCTGGAGCCGGGTGCGCTTTGGCGACCACGTCGTTCGCGTGGTTCAGTAAAGCATGGGCGATAATCGAAAAAGGAACGTCTCACTGGAACAGATGTTTGCTTGCTAGGGCTACAAGCATTTGCACGATTGCCTCCACTTACGAATGTCTTATCCATGAACCGATATGCAATCAAAACACAGATTTCTTTACAAATGAAGTCATTTCCTGTCACTTTTTCTCGCCACCCGATCAACTTCTCGGGAGATTTTAAGTGGTTTCAATTGACAGATAAAGTGCAGACAGACTCCAGCTCGTGCTTGAACTCTACCTTGGAAGTGTAGAGAATCTAAATACCTGAGGGGACTAAATACTGAGTAATTCATTCCTTCCACTGAAAAAAAAAGAAATCCCAGTCAAGTCACACACCAGGAGCTTCACCCCGGCTCAAAGTCACATTGTGCCTTGTGCGTAGAGACAGGCAACAGCTCAGCTATCTCCCACGCGCGCAGGATACACACGCCGAGCCACCGGAACGCACT
Source organism: Karalla daura (assembly GCA_029224185.1). NCBI lineage: Eukaryota > Metazoa > Chordata > Actinopteri > Chaetodontiformes > Leiognathidae > Karalla > Karalla daura. Next base: position 3,233,394 of record CM055205.1, on the reverse strand, counting down.
ACAAACTGGATTTGAGTAATTAGAACGACGGGCTTCACCGCGGTCGGGGTTTCCTGTTCCCCCCCGCGCCAGGTCGTCTTTGTGCTCTTCGTGCCGAGCGCTCCCGGGCCGGGGCCGCTTCGAGCGCACTTCTCTGGCGTTTCTGCGACAACTTCCCGACGTCTCGAGCCTGTGGTAAAACCGCATCCAGCCCCAGGGTTGGGCCGCAGTGCACGCCACGACGCCACCTCTCCGGCTGCTATTGTGGAAACCGTCTACCGTCCACTACTTCTGCTGCCCGTGTCCCCTAATGCCTTTCAGTGTGCCGATAGCCGATCGCGATTTCTCTCTCCGGTGCCATTCGATTGACGGGGCTTTGAGGGTTTTAAGCCGAAGGAGTCTGTTTACTCGGGCGTTGACTGCACGCTCGCTGAGAGTGATAATGCGAGGTGCGAGGAGCTGGTGACACGAAGAGTGGTCGTCTCTCGTGCTTTCATAATTTCTTTCGCTCCCCCTCGAAATGGCCCCTGTCTGATGTCTCCCCCGCACCAGTGCCGCGCAGCCCCATCTGAAAGGGTTCCCACTAAGTGAGAGTGAACTTGCTGTTTGTGTGTGCGTGCGTGTGTGTGTGTGTGTGTGTGTGTGCGCGCGCCTCCCTGTCCCTCTTGATTAAACGCTCCCAGTAATGTGCGTTTGACAGCGGGGAACCCCGGGGAGACGAGATGCTGGAGCCTAAACAAGTGGCAGCTCTCCTCCCACTGGAAGCCGCAGCATCCCAGCCCCCCCCCCCCCTGCTGCCACGGGTTACCGAGACGCCAGGAAACAGCCCCACCCCTAACCCTGGATTACACTCCACACACACACACACACACTGGGAGCACGGGGAATCATATTCAGATTCTCAAGTTCACTCGAACTGCAAGCGTACAGCGCGCCAGTAAACAAATAAGAAACTCAACGGAAGTGGGTCCCTCTGGAACGCTGTCCCAGCACGCACTGTACGCGTGTACCAGATCCATCATATCTAAATCATGGCATCAAGAGAGGAGGACGGACTTTTAACTACAGTAGTGTGGCTCAGACAATGAGCGCTAGCAGGCTCCAAGGCTTCACGATGAGCTCGCAGCGCGTCGCAGGTACGAGTAGTGGTGAATTAAAGATAAGCTTTTGCTAATAATGCAAGAAACATAGCATCGCTGCAAACGAAAATAATGATTATGGATGGGGGGGGATCCAATTACCAGCTAATGGAAAACATCTTTGAAAACACGGTGGAGGATTTTTTTATTGGACTTAATGGTCCCATCCCTCTGTCTCCCGTCCTCCCACAGTGAAAGCGGGGCTCTCGATGTGCCGATTGTGTTTGGATACGTCCGCCGGCCTCCCCCCTACCGCCTCCCTCGGCGGCACGCAGCTCAGATCCAGTGGTCGTTCATTACGAAGTGCAGTTACAGATCACTTTAATGGGGCCCTGACTGCAGATTAGACCGCTATGAAAACCATTACACGGAAGCCGTTAATAACTGTGGCCAACACAGCTGAGCAGGGAGGATGGATGTCGCCCCCAGCTCCCGCTCGGCTCATCTCCGTCTGCACGGTCCGTTTTTGGGGGGGGGGGGCCTCGGCTGAAACCTGTAAAACCCGGGGGCGAGGAGCAAACGCTGGCATACAGGGGGTCCAGCAGTTTGCTGTTTGGCTGATCACATCAATACGCCGAAGTTGGACGGCATGTTGCACATGTTGTGGATGATCTGCGTGAACCTTCTCGGTCAGAGCCGTCTGGTGGTTTTAAGACTTTTCCTCCCAAACCCTCAAACCTCAAGCCTAACAGGAGCGGCAAAGCGAGGAGGGTATCGGCCCCACGACGGGGAAATTTGCGGTTATCGTAAAGTGCATCAGTTAGGGAGCGATGAAGAATAAATGATAGTTATCCTTCCTACTTCCTACGGGAGAGGAAACATGGCAGAGCCGTAATGCATGGACGACATGAAGCCTGAGACGCGTTCCTTGTCATCCCGTGGAGACAAAAGGTATGGCAAAGGTTTGAAGTCACTTGTCAAGTGTCCAAGGGCAGTTTTTATACCTATATATATATATATCCCTCTCTCTCTCTCTATATATATATGTGTGTGTGTGTGTGTGTGTGTGCTTAAGGACAGTGATTACGCAGTCAGCTTTCAAACAAGCCCGTGAGAGCTTGATTTGTCAAGGGCGTGCACAGAATCCCATCCCGCGAGTGTACCTGTAGCGGGAGAAGAGAGAACGGGAAGCGATCAGAGGAGCGGCGCAGACAAATGTGGAGTGACGGCGCTGCTCCTCGCAGGAGCCCGGCCCGCTCCCACGGGCCTCTCCCGAGAGCGCCGAGGAGCGCGTCTTCCCGTGAATACGCGCGCCGCCGCCGCTGATCGTCCCCGCTGTGTGTCTCTTGTGTTGCAGGGTGACGGTTAGACACCTCTGAGGTCAGCCCGGGCCCCGCCCCGCCTCGCCCCGCCTCGCCGCCATGCGTCTCCGGAGCGGCACGGTGGTCCCGCGGCCGCTCGGCACGCGCTAGCCGCAGGCCGGTCCGCCGCCCCATGGCCCCCCGGCTGCCCCCTGACTCCGCCCTCTCAGCGCTCCGTGCACCCCCGGCCCGCCGCTGCCATGAAGACCGCCAGCCGAGCCCAGCCGCGCAGCAGCCCCCCGCTGGTCCAGATGAGGCGCTACACGCCCGGGGTCTACCCCTTCCTCTTCCCCTCCATCATCAGCTCCCTGCCGCAGCTGCCGCCGCCTCCGTCGCCTCAGAGGCTGCAGATCCAGCAGCCGTCCAGCAGCGGCAGCACCCCCTCCCCTGTCGGTGAGTTCCACAACCTTCAGCTTTGACTTACCCAAACCCGCATTCCTGGATTGATATCTGGCGGCCTAAACACAACTCAACTTTATTTGTTTTAAGTGCCATTTCATAACAGCCGTTATCTCAGGGCACTTTACAAAGAGAGCAACAATGTGTACATAGTGAGAAACCCCTGTCCTTAGACCCTCGCAAAGGCTGAGGAACAACTCCCAAGAAAAACCCTGACAGGGAAAAAAGGGGAGAAACCTCAGGGTGAGAGACAGAGGAGGGGACCCTCACCCAGGACAGACAGGCGGGCACAAGCAAAACAGTACTGATGGCTACACAGTTTAGAATAGAGGTAAATCAGAAGCTGACTCAGTCCAGAGTAGAAAGCTTGAGGAGCCGCAGCGGGAAGAGCCGGGCTGAGGGACGGAGTCCTGGATCCAGCTCAGCATCTGTGGATCCTGGGAGGGAAAACCTGAAAACAGTGCTGCTGGTACACGGCAAACGCATTGCTTCTGTGTTCTCTGGGTTTCACAGAACACTCGAGGTGTGTGCCCAGCACAGTTAACATTCACAGTCTGGCTGGTGGCAGAGTCAACCACCCAGGGTCTGCCTGCTCATCCAGGGGATTTAGACCGCTCACACAGCAGCTCAGCATCTCTTCCAAGGCTGCAGGGATTGAACCAAATGCCTGCCAGTAAATAGATAGAAATGCTGCCAAGGCCTGAGCTGTCCCCCCCCTAATCGGCAGAGTCGAGGACATAATGTGTAGGATGATGTCACGTGATTGCTGCGGTGAATTCTCCTCACTGTGCCCTGGATGCACGGTCTTTCCTGTCCTCGGAGAGAGAGGAAATATCGGTTTAGCGCTGCGCAAAGATTCAAACAGGGCTCGTTGTTTTTTCCAGGCTGCACTTGCACGAGGAGGACCAGCCAATAGGCAAACATGATAGTAAGCAACGAGGGTGATAAAAATCTGGGAATCCGGAGCGAAGATAAAAATAAAGATACAGCACGACGTGTCATGAGTGATGGCGTGCAAATACGGCGCAGTATCAAAAGTCACGGGCCGGTGCGACGCCTCCTGCGCTGAACTTTCCGGTGTCGAGGGGGGTGTGTGTGTGTGTGGGGGGGTGTGTGTGTGTGGGTGGGGGTGGGGGGGGGTGACGAGCGAGCACGCTGACAGGTGCAACCGGCAGAAATAACTCACTTCAACGGCCTCAGCCAGGCAGACGGCGTCAGCCAGGCAGACAACGGAGATGTATAAATAACATGAACTCTGTCGCCGCTGTAACCATTAACACACACACACGCGCACACACGCACCGCGCTCTGTCAATCCAGCGGATGCACTCACCTGACTGAACGTCTCTCTCGGGCTATGGAGGCAGCTACGTCTCAGTTCCAAGCCCGGCCGGCCAGTTCAGTCCTGGATCGTTTCCCCCTTCTTCTTCTTCTTTTTCTTCTTCTGCTGCTGCTGCAGTACTCTCTGATTCTGCCATAGGCTGAGCCCCGCCGTCTGCAACACTCGCCCTCACATATCCGCCTCCTCTTATTCCCTCCATTTCTCCTAACAACCCGCTGCCACATGAAAACCAGCAGCCGGGTTCATCCACAGGGGAGTGCTCCGGTGAGGGGCTCAGGTGTGCGGCTTTGTGTGGCGCGGAGCCCCAGACCTGTGCAATTCCACTGTTATTATTGTTGAGCGCTGTTTATTCTCCCCTCTAATAGCGTGAACTCAAAGAAATAAGCCACAAGTCGAGACGTGGGCCGAGTAAATCTATACATCAACTTCATTTCCTCGCGCTTCATAGTGTTTGGGTAGTGTGAATGTTGTACCGCGCTACAGTATAATCCTCAAAAATGTTTATCCATCAGTTAACAGTGTCAAATAGGAGGCGATTATGTCACCACCTGCTGAGAAAACCATGTTTTATTTCAAACACTTTCAAGGTTGGAGACAGGCGCCTTCATTCTTGGTTGTCACCTAAATGAACCATTGAAATTAATTCGTCTCATTGTTCCGATTCTGTTAAAGAATCTGGGATCTGGAAACGTAACATTGTGCCATTATGTCTTAACAGTCTCCTTCCATAGACTCCATTACAAAGGCTGCCATATCACATGTATTTGATTCCACTGTGAGGACATTAGCCTTGGATGCCCCATCTGAGCACACTTCTGTGAACTTGAAGCACTTGGTGGTCATATCGGAATACTGTAGCCGATGAGGTAAACCTGTGTGCAGTAGTATTTCACAAGAAAACAAAATCCAACCCTCATTTCTTTTAGCTATCCAATGACCTGTCCCATAATCCTGTTGTGAAAACTTTGATACATCTTATCACCCTGTTTGGGCCCCTGCACTGAAGCGCAAGTTGCAAGTAGTTGTGAAGAACTACAACTACGATCAGTGGGGAAAACATGAGTCTCCTAGCGTAGCCGTAGCTTGTGTTTCTCGCACTTAAAAATACCACAGATTCTCCCCCCGCACTGGAGAGTAAGTTGAGGAAGATGTCAGTACAATAATGAGATTGTGCCCCTGTGACTGCGCACGGCGTCAACATGAAATATGAAGTGGCATGTATGTGTGAAGGAAAAAAAAACAATAACAAGAAGTAGATACAAAGGGAAGCGAAGCAGCCCTGGCCTTGATCATCCCGTGGAAGTGACAAAGACGAGGGCCGCATCAGACGAAAGGGGGGAGGGAGCGCGACGCCGTCTGGTACCGCGCCGCGACTCAACGCGCCCGAACTTTGGATGCCGAGATGAAACAAACAATGAGGTAATGAGCTCGGCGGCATAGCGTGGCTTGTAACCACGGTATGCCGCCCCCCACCTCCCGTCCCGTTCTCAGGGGGACAGCCTCAAACGCGAGCTGGCTGCTGGGTCAGCGGTCCGGTTCCCCGTGCCCGCCGCCTCCTGCCTCCGCTGGGAGACGCACAAAGGGAAAGGGAGCTCCGTGACAAACACGCCGCGCCTCCCGGGAGCGCCGCTGGCCCAGTCAACATCCACGCGGGGCTGGAGAGGGAGCCACCGCGCGTATGGATGAGAGAGATAAGCATGAGGACGTACCGTAAAGACAAAGGGAATATTGTAATCAAGCGCACACATTAATACATTAACGCAGTTTTTTTTATGCCCACGCCACAGCCATTTCCATAAGATTTCAACGCAAACGACTGTTTGAAGAGGTTCTTTGTTCTTTGTGCTGGACTCCGATTGCACGTTTGATGTTGGAGATGTTTCCTTCCCAAACGCAGGAGTGATAATCAGGACAAACTTCTCAAGATAGATAGACAGATAGATAGATAGATAGATAGATAGATAGATAGATAGATAGATAGATAGATAGATAGATAGATAGATAGATCGATCGATCGATAGATAGATAGATAGATAGATAGATAGATAGATAGATAGATAGATAGATAGATAGATAGATAGATAGATAGATAGATAGATAGATAGATAGATAGATAGATAGATAGATAGATAGATAGATAGATAGATAGATAGATAGATAGATTGGATGGATGGATGGATGGATGGATGGATGGATGGATGGATGGATGGATGGATAGATAGATAGATAGATAGATAGACAGACAGACAGATAGATAGATAGATAGATAGATAGATAGATAGATAGATAGATAGATAGATAGATAGATAGATAGATAGATAGGTAGGTATTACAAATGTATCACAAATCATGTAAATGGTGTATATTACTTTCATCCCACAGACAAGATGCTCATAACACGCTTATGTTGACCATAAATTTGCCTTTATGAACCGTAGCGATGGTTTTACTCATTCCTGTCAGTTTATTGCAAATCCTGTGTCCTAGCGTAACGTCAGGGCCGAGCCGAGCCTCTGTATTTAAGATGTTTTTTTGTCCTCGGCAGTCATTTGCCTCCATTGATTCCATCACCGTGATGTAGTGCGCTGCAGACTGCGTCCGCAGTCTCCTTGGCGCAGCCTGTGCCTGTGTGTCCGTACTGTGATGGAATGTACGACGGCTACGAAATTTACAGAGTCTGAAAATGTTCCGACGAAGGAACAAAAACGCAAGCCGTTGCTTGAGTGAGATTCACAGAGCCGGTGACTTTGTTTTACACTGATCCAGCCAACACGGTCTTTGTACCGATGGAAATGTCAGCATGCCCATTTTTAGAACCCATTCCTGCTTTCCATTCTTCCTTCTAGTCCCGGTGCTAAAAGCCCTCAAGCATTGTCCGGATAATAAGCGCATGAAGAACATGTGAAAAGGCTTTTAAATACATTTTCCAAATTACCAAGCGGTAACCTTCGCTGCTCACCATGTTTCTATTGCATGTGCGTTTTGTGAAAGGCCCGCGGTTTCTGTTGCTGTAGGCACAGAAACAACTCGGTTAGCTTTACAAAACAAACAAAAAAAACATCGATCCTCCAACCACCATCCTCGTCTCTAAAATCATGTCCCTTGCTCCAAGGATCTGATATTATCCTGGCTAGGCAGTAAAGCCTTCTCGACTGAATTCCAGTTTAAACTAGTTTAAGCCAAAACACCGGTCAGCAAATCAAAGTGGAACCCACCCCCCCCATCTCCAGCGAAAGCATCCTCAGCATATCCTACCACTACAAAAGACATCAGAGCGGCATGTCAGAGAGCGGCGTTATGGATCCTGTCGTTCAGACACTCGCAGCCTCTCTCCATCTGTCTCCCCTCCTCCCCTCGCTCTACGGCCGTCTGGCCTTCAGGGGGATGTGGGAGGGGATACCTGTTCCTCCAACCTGTCAGGGTCCCACCTGCTCACCACCCCAGCACATTATCAAAGCCTTCATCTGACGGGAAATGTCGACACGCTCCCCGTCTCATCCGGAGATGCTTACAGATACACTCCTGCCCCCCTCCTCCCCCTCCCCCATCACCCGGGAAATGTTTCCGTCTCCTCCCAGATATCTGCATGGCAGCATCCTATCAGTCCTATCAGCTGCTCTAAACAGGTTCCCCTTACAAGGGAAATGTTGTGGAAGTAAGTCTGCAGCAAGACGGCAAAGGAGACGACACCCTTTATAAAAGGGAAAATTCACTAATCTGAATGTAAGAAAGGAAAAGGGCAATTAACATCAGATCCCAAATTCCGGCTCAGCCAAATTACACCCAAAGAAGATGAAGATCCCTGACCTCCACCGGAATCCACCGTAAAACAGTGAATCCAGTTCTTTTCTCGTAATCCACAGAATTTTCTCACTTTACTTAATGAACCGGGGGTAGAACAAAAGTGAGGAGTTGTTTCAGCAGCTGCAACAAAGAAAGACGCTGCGAGTTGTGTGTGAGGCTGCAGGAGGCCAAAGACACACATCCATCTGTGGACCCCAATAATTGGGGTGAAGCAATCTTTTAAAACAAAAGAAACAAATGATGCGGAGGGTTGTCGGGAGCCTGTCTAGAGGTCATAAAGTTTTCACTTTTGCCACATTTCTCTTTTGAGCTGCTGTCACAGCCCATATCGCCGCCCCCCCCCCCCCCTCACTGTAGTGCTGTTTCAGTGCTGCTCCGTTTGAGATCACCTTTTGGTAAGGTGCCAAATCCCGGAGACACTGCCCACATAAAGGTCTGCCCCCCCCTCGCGCATCAGAGAACCAGCTGAGCGAATCTCTCCCGACTCGGTTACGCGAGGTAATCCAGAAGGAAATGACCTACGCGAGCGAGCGAGCGAGCGAATGGTCCTTTTGTTTACACGCCACTGCAGGAAAATGACGTCCAGGATGTCCAGAATGAGCTGGACTCTCGCAATTTAACGCAAAGAGGTCCGAGATCGGCGCTCTGAGACGGATCTTTTTCTGAATGGGGAAGCGCACTGGGTTTCCCCAGTGGAGCAGGTATTCGCTGTAGCGCTCCGTACGCGCCTCCGCAGGCTCCTGACAGAGCCTGAGCTGTCGGTTCGCTCTCCGGCTCGACGGACGCACCCCCACGCACCCATACACCGTCCGTCTCCTCTACCCCCCCCCCCCCCCCCCCCCCCCCCCCCCCCCCCCGCCTCGTCTGCCCGCCTCGTCCATGGCAGGGCCCCGCTTTGCCGTGCCGTCCGTCACGCGTTTGTTGTTGTTTCGGAATCCATCGCAAACAGTATTTGGGTCACACACGGTTCCTCGCCCCGGCAAACTATGAATAATGCACACCCCTCTCGTTACGCCATGTGCTAACCCTCTGGATTGAAAATCAATGTGCACTCAAGTGGGCTGGGCAAATGAACGGATCTAACCGGCCGGCCGCCCCGTCAGGAGGAGCGGGCGGGCGGGCGAAGCCAGCGTCTCCACCTGAACGTCTTCCAAGTCTTCGGGAGGCGCCGTCCGCTAAGTGCGGAGAGAACGAGGCCGGCGGAACAAAAGCAAAAAGAACAGATTACTGGTCATCGACGGAGCACGGGGAGAATGTCTGAAAACGAGACTATTGTCGGGGGCTGTATGACGGATTGGAAGAGGTGGGGAGGCGGGGGCGGTGGCGGGTGGGGGGGCGGGGGGGCTGGAGTTTTTTTTACCCCCACTGTTTCCAACCTCTCAGTGCACTCCCTCCCACAGTTCATCCATAGTTCACATTGCCAGGAGTCTCCTCTCCTCTCCGCCCGCCCCCCACCCTCCCCGTGCAGCACTCAGAGAATCCTATGCATACATACCGCCGCACATTCCAGGCGTAGACCGAGACAGTGTTTAACGACGTGATCTACGGTTTGTCTCGGGCTTGGAAGAGCGCCCGGGCCGCTGTGAGCAACGCGGGTTACGCACGCCGGCCAGGGGCTCCTTTTTTTTTTTTTTTTTTTTTTTTAACGTCGGGGGCTTTTTTTTTTCATGGTTGAGACCCCCAGACATCTGGCACACATCTGGAGCTGTTTAATGAGAGGCTGAGCCTGCCCGACTCTCTACTCCGAGCCCTCCGTCAATCTGCTTCCGTCTCGGGGGCCGTCAGGAGACTCAGACCCTCGTCCGCTCCGCGGCGAAAGCCAAGCGGCGTCGGTACGAGAGCGCTGGCTGTCTGCGAGAGGGGGGGGGGCGGGCGGCGTCTAAAATGGAGGGGAGCTAATTGGGGAAATGCTTTATCCCACAGGAATAAATTTCTTTTTCGCCGTGCACCTGTGGTCTGGCCGAGGGCTCCTCCGCACCGCGTCCGCCTCTCTGAATCACGGGCATCGGCTCGATAAGAGGGCAGAGATGGTTGCTGGGACCGAATCCAGGCTCGTTTCAGGTTTCAGGCAAGCCCGTGCAGGCATCTGCAGCCTTGGTGTTTTTGTCGCTCCCAAATATCCAAAGGTGCCTCTTAACGTGTGGCCTCCGCTGCCTGTGGTCGCGGCGCATTCTCCATGGTAGCCGCTCATAAATCAAGGAAATTGCTCCTTTTGTGTGTTCATTAATAGGCACAACATGCATCCATACAAAACCCCAACTATTCTTTGAATGGACTTTGATTGAAAGCCGGCCTTTCCAACAACGGCATTCTTATTCTTGCCCTGTAGCAGCTTGTCTAGCTGTCCAGCCTCTTATTTATTGCCCCTTGAAGATGAGACAATGAAAAAGCAGTTCTCAGAGCCGTGTTTGCATTGAGAGGCCCGCGGCACAAAGCAGCCGGAGAGCATCTCATTGTTCGACAGGGTCGGCAGAGATGCGGCTCGCTTCAAAGGTTGCCTCTTTTTTTTTTTTCTTTTTTCTTTTTTTGGTGGAGGTGGGTGGCAAGGGAGGTGGGGGAGGGGCTCCGGAAAAAAAAAAAAAAAACTAACCGTGGTTAGATTTCATCACAGGATGGGAAGTGGGGGGCTGGGAGATTGGGGTGGAGCTCCAGATCTCGGGAGTCAAACGCAGGCCAGGATGAACTCTCGGTGCTAAATTTGGTCCCCGTCTATAGGAGGCTTTACCACAGTCAGGTTGATGCCTGCGGAGGATGCAGTCACTTTGAAATGTGGTCAGAGCTCGATATGCAGATAAATGATCGCATGAGCTACATATCCGGCTGTTGCCACCCTGGTTTTTTCATCTTCTTCTTTTTTTTTTTCATAAGAGTATTAAGTGGGCCCGGAAAGAGGGGCCGGTGGTGGCGGCAAAATGAGAAGCAAAGTCCGGTTTTCACACTGTGTTTCCCTCATTGGATCTGCTCTCAGAAATGGAAAAAGAGGGAGGGAAATGAATGGAATTCTTAAGCCATCCACAAAGAAGCTATTTAATGTGTGTCCTAGACTTGCGTGTATGAACCTGCAATTATAAGGCAGGGAGCCCAAGTCTGCACTCAGAGATAAGTTGGACGGATGTTCACTTCCATTCATAGAGAGCCAATGGGCTTTACGCTGCTAAATGAGCTACGGACGCTCCGTCACACGGGGAATAGAAGTACGGGGAAAACACGACGATTTCAAGAGAGAGCCGACACATGAACACACAACAAAACAGATCCACAAACCTATCAACAAACCACTGGTTGTTGTGGGGTTCCAGTGAAGATTTTATTAAGATGTCTTTTTTTATATTTCTGAACATTGCTACAAGCTTAATCATTAGTCAGTTCATACGTTTTACGTACATTTTTTGTTACAATTTTTTTCATACAATCTAACTTATCAGCATCTGAATGCTGCAGAGTTTTTCTGTAATTATTAGCAAATATTTTGGTGTGCTTGACTTCACTTATCCCTAAAAGCAAACTTCTGACTATATGAGAATATACTCATTAATATGAGTGCTATTATATATATAGTATCTAAATAGAAAATACATTGAAGCCCCACAACTAACAAATCCAAATGAAGCACAAATTCATTGTGTTCACCCTGGCAAAGACTGCTTCATTTTACATGAACCATCTATTGAAAATGAACTTGAGAGATTAGAGGTAATTAATTAATCCATAATACATAATACATCCACTTGCTGTTCCATTAGATCACTAGAACACTGAGAAATCACTGATACCCAACACTGAATATTGTATTGTTGAAAATCAGGGTTCATCCATTTATCCATTACTCATTTACAATAACACAATAACACTTGCAATCAACAAAGATGAAGGCAACATTATTTATTTCCTTATTTATAAGTTTGACCCCCTTTATGAGCTTTCTGAGTGGAGGGTGGAGAATGACAGTACAGTACTTCCTGCAACTTACCTGACCTGGGACTAGGGACGCTATTGTCTTTTCACACCGTTAGGCACTTCCGTCCCCCAGGTATCAGTGCTGATGCTCAGCGATGGAGCTGTAGATGGATGGATGGATGGATGGATGGATGGATGGATGGATGGATGGAATCGTGTCGTATCGCTTTTGAATGGCACCCCATGAATGGGCTGTGTTCATCCCTTCCTCCAGCAGACGGACTGTAGGCCATAAAAACTGTGGATATCGCAGAACTTTGACTGTGGTCGCCCGTCTTAAAACAAGAGGATATCCAGCAGCGTGGCCAGATCTGGAAGTGTCAAAGCGGTGGTTCCCACACACTCTGAACCCTCTGGCCTCCGCCGTGATCTGTCATGCTGAGGCGCGCGCGCACACACACACACACACACACACACACGCGTGCACACACACCAAGCGGTTTTGTTTGCTGTGTCTGCGGCTTCTTTTGTCCCGCCACCGTGCTATATTTAGCCTCCGGTCACAACTTAGCTCCTAGCTCATTAATTACATCAGGCGGAGCGTACTGGGCGAGCGAGGGCTGGTTGGTGTGGCGGGTGGGCGGGCGGGCGGGTGGGCGGGCGGGCGGGCCGGGGCGGACGGGAGGGTCATCGCATAGAGAGCGCTTTCTTCGGCCTCGCTCCGCCGGCTGCCTGGCTTCAGGTTCCTGGCCTCCACCAGCACGCACAGCCCATGAACAGATCCCTCTAATCGAGTGAGTTTGTCTTGGGGGACGGCCAGCAGACTGTGGAGCCTTTCTCTCCCTCCTTTTGCTTTCGACCACAAACAAAAGGTTGTTTATGCGCGGAGGCTGTTCTCCCATAGAGGGATCTGGGCTAGCCGTGTGTGTGTGTGCCGAGGCGGGCAGGCAGGCTTTGAAAGGCACTAAGCCACATGCGCCCGGGTTGCGCCACAGCCCTGTGCAGCTTCAGTGACCAGTTAACAATCGCTGGACGTATAGCAGCCAGGCGGAGAATAGCGGAGAGAGAGAGAGGGAGAGAACAAACGGCTGAGCGGGAGAGTGATGGATGCACTGGAGACAACGCTGCTGCTGGTACAGCATCATTTAGAACAGAATGTTCAATCGTTCCACCGAGTCGGGACAGGCAGAGAAAACGGCCTCCACAGATATTGATTGCGGCTGATTTTGCATGTGCAGAACTCATGCAGTCTTCATACCACAGGCCCGTGTCTGAGGGAAGAACCTTCTCTGGACCAGTCAAGCAATTTAGTATGGAGAAGATAGTAAGTCCCTTTATTCCTCCATCCCCGTGCTTCTGAAGGACTCCAGATGCCTTAGGCAGAAGACTTGACCCAGTGCCCTGAGCAGGCTCATGAATGAGAAGTCTCTGACAGAGAATCTATACGGCTGTCCACTCCTTCCGCAGCTCCAGACCCTACTTGTTTCCCGACATAGTGGAAAAGTTTGATTTGAAAAAAAAGAAGACGCGAGCGGCGATACCGTGGAATTTAAACTTTTCACTCCACTTTAAAAGTAAAAAACAAATGTACAGAGTCTGCACTGCTATGGTCAGTGCAATCGCCATCTCAGCGGACTCTCTCCTCTAGACAGTGTTTCACTTCGGTCACGTGACGACACCCAAAACTGAGCAAAAAGTTGTAGATAAAGGCCATGAGACGTGGCAAAAAAAACCACACAGGAAAAAAAGCTGCTAAGTTGGCTCCCATTGGAGATGATTCAATCACACTCCTTGTTTTCCCCCGTTGTCGACGCTCAGCTGGACCAGCAATGAGGGACCACTGTTCCAATGCACACTCACAGTCTGGTATCCGAAAAACCGATAGGTGTTGCCAGAAAGGGGGGAAAAAAAGAGCAAGTGTCAAGAGGTAAATGGAGTGCAACAGGAAAGCAGGAATTCTGGGGAGAGGGGAGCCAGAGCGGAGCGGAGCAGAGCAGAGCAGAGAGAGGTTTTGAGCAGAGGTGGGGGGAGGGGGGGGGTGAGGGGTTGTTCGCCATCCTTCGGGCTCTGCTCTGGGTCAGTGTCGGTCCTCAGGAAGGCCCTTTGCATTCCTGTCCTCTGGGTGACCCCCTCCTCCACAGCCGCCAGACTTATTGGAGTAATCAGCCCCTGTCAGCACCTTGGTTATGCTGCATGGACCCAATCCGGTAAATGCGAATGGGACGTGTAATAGCACCTGATGAAAAGTAAGTTTGTTTGCGCTGAAAGGAGTCTCCCGGAGTTTTTCCTTTTCGCCCTCTTTTCGTTGGCCGCGCTCCGCCGTCCTCCCCGCAGCCCTCTGTTTGTATGCGGAACGGGAAGCCGCGGCCGGTGCGAGGGCAGCGGGGCGGCCGAAACCCGAGCCTGTTTTTACGGCGAGCACCTCTTCGGGCCGCCGCGGGCCTTTGTAGTTTGAAATCAAAACAGCGAAGCACGGCGAGGTTTGCGTTTGAGACGGGGGTGCCGATGTAAATGCTGACGCACTGCTTCTGTCAGCCCTGCCTGTCGACCTGTGTCATCATATCGCTAATTACCATAGCTGGGGTGGTATTGTGGGGACCTGATGGAAAGTGAAAGGAAGTAGGGACTGCACCTCCTTCACATGGGCTGCAGAATAGGCCTCGGCCTGTTTGCAGAGACAATATTCCGTCTGCGCTGTTCGGCGCGACGTGGGCCACGATGTCGTTGCTAATTTTAACAAGCGGGAACCGGACTTTATCCCCTTTGTGGGAGCTGCGGCCGTCCGTGTGTTGTTGTGTTGCCGTGCCGCGATGGTGGGAGTCCTCGCCTTCAGACCCATGGGGAGAGAGCAGCAGAAAGGAGTGTGACGGAAAAGTATTGATTTTCTGGCACCGCCCTGCTTAGATTAAGAAATGCCAATACGAGGATTCCACCCCGACTCTCTGGTTCACGTCGAGTTCACTTGTCATTTTCTATAATTCTGACAAAATCAAGATGCTTAACCGTGATGTAGTTAGCCATGCTGGGCCGCCCTAGGGCTTTCTGATTGAATTAGGTGTCTGTGTTCTGCCATTTGGTACCAGCCTGAAGTATTCCCAACACTTAATGGGGCCACAAGTTATTTACTGTTTTCAGAGGGGGGATTTGAAAAGAAGGAGAAGAAGAAGAAGGAGAAGAAGAAAAACAGAAACAGTGCAGCTTTTCATAAATTCGGCACTTAGCTCTCTGACAGCAGATGCAATGTTTCCTCTTTGTTAACAAGCCGCCTGTGCACACGATGCATCGGCAGACTTCATACGAGACGGGGATTGCGTGGCTTTTATGATTCTACAAAGAAGAAGAAATCTGACTTTCCGTATTAGCTCCCTGATATGAGTGGGTTCTACTTCTACTGCGATGAGCGTCAACACCTTTTGTCTTTAACTGCAAATATTACGTGTAAAGTGCCCTGTTTTTTCTTCTAACTAGAATTTTATTTTATTGTCTTAGTATGTGTGCGTGCGTGTGTGTGTGCGTACGCGCGCGCGCATCCACATTTCAGATGGCCATCAATAGAAAGAGAGTGGAGGGAGAGATTAGGCAACTTTGTGTGCTAATCCCTGTGAAATCACAGGCCCCAGGGGTGAGGTGGGGAGATAGGCGAGTGCCTCTCTGATCAGACAGGCTGTGGCTCACGGTGTGAAGCTGCCTGAATGCCCGGTAATCCCTCCCAGAGCCACAAAAGAAGTCGGCGCTGACTGATGGGCAGCTCACCTCGCTGCGAACACCGGGCTTCTGCCTCCAAAACACCTCATGGCGGCCGCCATGGGGCCAGGCTGCGGGCGGGTTAAGGAGGTCCGGGCCCCGGTTATGATTCACCGGGAGGGGAGAGAGCTGAGCGGAAAAGGCAGATTTTGCCGTCAAATCGCCAATACTGTAATGGCACGGGGGTGCGTTCTCTGGCGTGACGTCAGGCGAAGGCTTGGTGACGGTCCTGAGAAGGAAAGCAATCCCTCTCCGAGACGAGGCGAGGAGCTCACAGCCGCGGACAGGGCGCCACAACCTTTCAGCGCCTTTCGGTTTCCACAGTCCCCAGTCAGACAGGCCTGGCCACGCACACATTCCTGGTACTGTAGTCATGTGTATACAAACTGTGTCGAGTTTGTTTGTGGTATTAGATCTGTGCCAAAAGAAACAAGGAAGAGGATGTGGGAATTTTGAGAGAACCCAAAACTCAATTTCAAAAAATTTCAAATTCAAAAATAAAAGGCGTAGCTTGTCAAATAGTGTAATTGGTATTTCTACGGCGTCCTCTGCCTCTCTCTCCATCTCAGCTCTGCGATGTTAATCACAACGCTGCCTGACAAATGACTCGATCGCAAGCTACGAGTTTTATTTTTGAAATGAGTTGTATGTTCTCTCAACTTCCTGTTTTTGTCATAACGCCTGGTCTTTGTCAGGGGGTAGGTTTCTTGCCACACCAGATCCAGTTCCCTTCTCATATTTTCAGCCCTCCCAGTAATTCTTGCCTGCACCCTACGCGAGCTGGAGCCAGACACCAGTGGGTATAAAGCGGGTCAGATAATGGTTGGATGATACTGTAGTTGTCTGTCTGTGTTCCCTCCGAGGGGGTTCTAGGTCACGGTGGTAGCAAACTTATCAAAGTGGCCCAGATGTCTGCCTCTCCCCAGCATCATCCTCCTGAAGCTCCTGAGGGCACACAGACCTGTTCCCAGGATGGGTAATCCCCTCATTATGCTACTCGTATCAGCCATCAGCCATCTGATTACAACATCTGAACCCTCAACTGGCCTCAAGAGCAGCCTCTTCACTCTCAGCTGGTTCTGTGTGAGCTCCTCGCGCCGTTCCCCGCTCCCACACAGCATCTTACGCCTGGCTACACCATAGCTCGCTGGCTCATGTTGCCTGATGCCTTTGTGCATGCGCGAACATAGCATGAAAGATGAGAAAAAAAAGAGCAAGAGATGTTTTTCAGCATCAACAGTTACGGAGCTGTTGGTCTGGGTGAACTTCAGAAAATCCACACATGGAATTCATGGACCCTGAAACCCAGTGGGTTTCCAAACACGTCAACTGGGACCACGCCGGGGGGGTGGATCACATTACCCATTTGGCCTCGGAACGTCTTGGATTCGGGCTGCATCACAGTTTTCAGAAATAGTTTAATTATTTGCACATCCACCCCCCCCCCCACCCGGTTCCCTTAATGATGGACCGCACGAGGACAGTGTTCCATTGTGGTCGCAGGCTCAGTCGCGTGGAGTTCACCAGAGTTGAAATCGAGTTCACGGAATTCGACAGAAATTCTTTGTAATTGCTTTGCCAGAGGAGAATCCACCGTTCGAGGTGATTCCGGTGGAACGACTTCCATTTCGGTTTAATGTTTTTGCTGTCAGGACCGAGTCCAAGTCCCGCCCCGGCCGCCCGGCGATTGAGGAGACATGACGGAGCGGCTCCCATCTCCCAAGCCGGCTCGGTTAAACCTCAGGAGATCGCGGCACTTCAACACACGAATAGGCATCATAACTGCCGCCATTCGGCGTGCGATTCCTGTAACGGGGCAGGTGAAAGCCGAGCCGCGCCGCGCTTACGGGCGTCAGGCTGAGTTACGGCCTTGGCGAGCGCTCGGAACACGTGCGGCGGGCGGCAGACGAACCAAATCGCGTCGGGGCGGCGTTTTGAAATCGACATTTGGCGAGGCATAAGAGGCGCCCAGACGAGCCCCCCCCCCCCGAGCTCGATCGGAAATGAAAACGATCCGTCAGCGCGTGTTTTTTCGGCAGACGGAAAAGTAAACAATGGAGGCAGTCACATTAAGACACTTAGACAGAAGTGTAATTACTGCTCCTCCATCGACCAAATTTCCAGCGGGGGACCCATTGCTGAGGGTACTTAGGCGGCTGGGAGTAAATGAGCTCGGTTTATTGCCTTCTAGTTTGTAATGGGTCTCTCTTCCATACCTCTGGCCAGCGGTACACATCCTTAACCATTCGCAATCAGCCCGCGCAGTCGACGTTTATTAGCTGTTGTCTCGTACCGAGCAGACAATAACGTGCACTTGACTCGAAACCCCCTGTCACGGGCACAGAGCGTCTGTGCTTGCAACCCGGATTCCGCCCCGGTTCAGTCACTAACTCCAACTCAAACGGGGGTTGGGTTGCCTTACGGTTGTGCCTTGCCTTTAAAATCGGGGTTAGATTCTGACTTTGGCGCGCGTGGTCGGACTTCGCTCGCTTAATCGAGCGATAAAACACCCACAACTCACCTGCGGGTCGGGAACACTTTGATGTGGTGAATTAGTGCTGGAGTCGTTTCCTTATCGTCCATATGTGCAATCGCTGAACCAGTAAACGACCTGAAAGCGAAGATTTCAAAGGATGTGACAAACATGAGCGTAAACAAACAGTCAGGGATTGGTTAACTTTATGCCGTGCCATCTTGTCACCTGTTTTTAAAAGAAAGAGACTTTGTATTGATCTCATCCCAGACTGCTAAGGCACCTGATTAACACGACATACCATTTTTGATGAAGCAGCCCAGGAACATGCTTGATTAGAGAACTCATTTCCACAGTTCGGAAAACTGAAAAAAAATCAAAAACCCTTTCAGATGGAGATGGGTGTGTATGCACAGTTAAATAACGCCGTTCAATAATGCATAAACGTCCCAGTTCTCTCCATATGAACGTTCCCGGGCTCAGACTGTCGCCCCTGTCCTTGATCCAGCCTCATGAATTGTTCATTTTTCTTTTGTTGTTGTTGTCTCGTGCAATTCGCTCATTAAGCAGATCATTTGCATTCTGATTTGGAGATGCACAGATCCGGCAGCAGCTTGACCCGCGGGCGACACGGGGGGGGGGCTGGAAACGGTCGACGGTAATGCGATGCAAGGGCCCGGGCTTGCGACTGTGCGAGGACGGCGACGCAAACCATTGAAATTCAAACGGTCACCTGACTGGCAGGGACGCATATCCACGGAGGTCAAACGCTGTCCCAAACGCCGGCTCCGGAGCGATCGGCACACCTTGTAGCACGAGACTGATCCCATGGGATTCCCCGCGCACATCTAAGGCCCCTGCTCCGTTCCTATCGCGTGATTCCTGGTGCGCAGGAAAGGAGTGATGAAGTTGAATGAAGTTGTTCATTTCTGTCTCCCCTTGTCGGAGCCCTCTGGTAAAGACCAGTGCCACTCTAGACCCCCTCCCCTCGGTCTCGCCCTCGTGGCCCCCCTCGCTGACAGTCTGCCTGTGGAACTGCGGCGGCTCCCTCCCTCCTGAAGGTACGAGTGCCGCCGAGGCAGAGTGCAGCGTGAGTGGCTTCCCAAGGAGCCTTTCATCCGCCCCCCCCCCCCCCCCCCCCCCCCTCCCCCTCCCCTCACTCAGACCTGTTTTAACACCGTCTGGCTAAGCGCTGGCGTTCTGTTCCACCGAGCGCTTCGCAGATGTCCTTCATCCCTCTCCGGCGGATCCGTCTCCACGTCCGAGCCCATTAAGAGGCCGGGCCGCCGCCCGTGACGCGGCTCTGCGGCCTTTGTGCAGTTGTTTCGCCCCGACACGCACTTTTCCATGTCTCGTTAAAAGCCTGGCCAGGCTATTTTCCAGGCTTCACTCGTCCTTCGCTTCCTTCGCAGCCTCGCCACAATTATCTGCGCGCCAGACCCGAAGCTGGACTGAACAATCCAGCCCCGCAGATTTCTCTCCAAATATTGTGTTCGCAGCTCACCGTGTGACTCGGCGCTCCATGAGAGGTGTGAAATTCACATATGTGTGTGTTTTTTTTGTCTAGCGTCACCTTCCGGGCCAAAGGCAACAGGCTCCACGGCGCTTTGAGACAACGCCGTAGTTTAGGAAGGGAAATGGCTGTCCGGAGGAGATCATGTGAGCACATTCAGCCCCGTGTTTTGGTCATTGTTCGACTGTATCATTGTCCCCGACCCGCTGCTGAGTGAGAAGGAAGGGGGCACAGAGAGCTGCTCTGACGGTGGGGCGGGGGAGTGGGGGTGGGGCGGAGGGAGGAGGGGGTCACATGGAGGTGATGAAGTGCACACTTCCTATGTTGTTATCAGAGCGTTTATGCTACGCCAAACACGGATACGCAGTCAGGGGAGAGATTTCACCATGCGGCCTGTTGACTCCTGGGTGAGAGGGAGACTTCAGCTGGGGACTGATAGTTTCGACTCCCCCGAGTGAGCCGCACACACAACAACAGCAAATGCCGCAGGTGAGGACACCGTGGTGAAGGATGAGTGTTGGTGGGAAACTGCGAATGTAAACATGATGTTGAAAGGGAGAGAGCTCTCCTCTCTTGAAGCCCGGGGCACCGAATCAGGCCTAACTGGACTCTTTCACTTTGCATTTTTCACTTTTTTTTATTACCCGGACCATTCTTTCGCTCACGTCTACTGTAACTGGGATGGGTTTTTAATTTAAGTGCATCTGCTTTGTACCCTAGCAGTGCTATGGGGATCTCCGGCACACGTGGGATGAACTCTACATAACCAGAGCCAATGAAAATCAATTATCGCTGGTTTCTCTTCTTTTTTTTTTTTAAATAAAATAGATTAAAATAGATTAAACCCTGCAACTGCAGCGGTGTGGATACTCTCACACCTGTGCTTCGTGTAGTTTAGCGTAGCGGGGTTAAGTTTTGCCCGTTTGTTTTTTGTTTTTTTTCCCCTCTTCCTCGAGATGGAAAAGTTTTACTGACAGAATAACAATCGCTGCTAGCTGGAGCTGGGTGCGTCTACGCAAGCCTCACCTGACACTCCACACTCTCACTTTCCCCGGCATCTCAATGTCAAACCGCCTCTTGTTTTTGTGCATCCTCCGCTCCGCCTCGGCTGCTCCCGTGAAAATGGACTTTTTCTCACCTCTCGTGCGGGCGGCACGCAGTCAGGAAAAGACATCCTCATTTCCCGAACTCTGCGCCGACTGTGAAGCGAGGAAATATTTCTGTATCTGTGAAATCCTCTTCCGTTCCCTCAGCCCTTTGGGTTTACTTGATTTCCAGTAACAAGTGCATGTTTTTCCCTGCCTTTCCACACTCACTGCTATATTCTGAATTGCAGTTTTTCCTTCCCGACCAGGAACAGTTGGTTGAATACGCACAAACTTCTATCTTTCTTGCGAAGCTTTTCTGACATCATTAGGAGGCAGCAAACAAGAGTTTTCATGAATTAGTCCGCACCGTTAAAAGGACTAAAACACCTGACACGGTTGTGTTTAAATCATAGGCCCCCCCCGTTTGTGGCCCCATTAACAATTCATGCCGACGACGTGGATCAAAATTAATCCCAATCTCCGGTTTCGCTCGGCGTGTCATGTTGCCGCAGGGGGGCATGATTCCCACATACACAAGGCGCGTGTGGAAAATGTGTCCGCCTCCGCCGCCGCCGTTCCGACGGCACGACGGACGGCCTGAGCGCTCGGCCGTGTTCAATAAGAACACGAAATGGAAGGAGGAGGAGAGCCGATGCCGAGCCGATGCCGAGCCAATGCCGAGCCGATGCCGAGCCGATGCCGAGCCGAGCCGAGCCGATGCCGAGCCGATGCCGAGCCGAGCCGATGCCGAGCCGAGCCGAGCCGAGCCGAGCCGAGCCGAGCCGATGCCGAGCCGATGCCGAGCCGAGCCGATGCCGAGCCGAGCCGAGCCGAGCCGAGCCGAGCCGAGCCGAGCCGAGCCGATGCCGAGCCGATGCCGAGCCGATGCCGAGCCGAGCGCGGGGTGGAAGCAGCAGCTGCGGCGTGTGTGCCGTCCCTCCCGAGCTGTCAGGCTTTGCCCGGCCTTATTAAATGATCAGCTACGCTGTGTTATTGTCACGGGCCGGTGGGTTTTTGGCAGCCGAGGCCACGCGCCACCGAGCGCCCGTGCCAAAAAGCGGCTTATCTTGATGGATTGGTTCATTATCACCTTCTAATTACAGGTGGATTTTCAGGTGTATTCATTACCTGCACTGACCGGGGGCTGTGTGTGTGCTTGCGTGTGTGTGTGTGTGTGTGTGTGTGTGTGTGGGTTACTGTTACAGCGGCTGAACCGCGGGGGGTCAGCTGCTGTGTGTCGGGTAAGGGGTGTGGGGGGGGGGGGTGGTGGTGAAGGGGGGAGGGGGAGGGAGGGGTCTGGGGGTTCCTGTTTCAGCTCCGCTGTAGGCTCCCTGCAATATTCATGAGCTCTGCGGGGATCAGTGTGCCGAGCACAGGCTACCCGCGCCCCTCCACCGGACGCCGTCACAAGCATGTGCCGGGCTTCCAGCACGCTGGCCGTCACGCCGCCGCCCCGCTCTGCACATGAGCGCCCTTTAAAGCCAATGTAACCCGTAACGAGCGGCGCCTCAGAGTGAGGCACCCGGGCAGTGAAATAGCGTGCGCGTCGAGGTCGGTGATTGTAGGATGGACAGCATCCTCAAAGGCTGCAACCCTGAGGAGTCATACCACAAAATGGTCAGAGTCCTGAAAAAGCCCGCAAGCCACCATGTCCGACAGGGACTCATGGAGCTGCTGACTCACCCTCCAGCTTTCATATTCAGCCGTGAAAGGTTCTCGATCGTGTCCATGGCCGTGTACTGCATGGCACACCCCGGCTTTCAACTGCATGTATGCAAGATGCACTTTCCAACCAGTGCGGTCTGTATGGATTTACCATTCTACGCGCAGACCTATTCATGACAAGTGTTCTTGACTGCCGGCTCGTTGGAAAAGGTGGAGAGCAATTGAAGTGCGGTTTAACTCAGCTGCCATCCTCCACTGGATGCATGTAAAGAAATAGAAAGCCAGCAGTCCCTGTATATGGACCAATCATCAACTTACGAAGTGGTGTGGAGAAGGTATGTGATTTCCATCACACGGGGCTGTCGTTCTACAAGTCCGCTCAAAACTTGGGGATGTCTCCTGGTCTCTGAGAGGATTGACGGTTTAAATCAGGAGTTTCTCAGAGAGCCCGCAGCCCCAGCCAGCCCTGCCCTTCCTCGCCGAGCGAGCGGGCGTGCGTGCGTGTTTGTCAGAAGTTGCGTCGAGTGCCTGCCGCAACTTGATATCTTTGACTGCCAGCCCGATGTCACATCTACAAGGAGCTCGGTCTCTCGCTTTAATCCACGTGTGATTCCGGGAACACACCCGGGGCTGTGTGCTGTCACCGCTGGAGTGCTCGGGGAGCAGAGCAGACACGAAGCAACGAAACAACCCTGCCCTGCGTGAGGCCTGAACTCATGACCCGCACACTATGAGGCTGGCACGACGCCTGCCGCTACCAGTGAAGCCTGCGTTCGGGTTGGTTTTCAGGTCGCGGCCATTGTCAAGTTTTAAGCAAACCGAGAGCTCAGACAACGTCTTTATTTTGCGGAGAAAATCAAATGTGCGAGCTGATGCAGTGTTTAATTATAGTAGGTTAAGATTAGGTAGGTATAGGTATAGTAGGTATAGTAGGTTAAGGTTAGGATAATCAATGGTGTTAACACTTTGCGGACAACATTTTGTGATAAATTGTAAATTCCCAAATAATTATGTACTGTATGTACTAGACATTACAAATGAACAACATCACAATAAAGCCACTGAATAGCAGTCAAACAGCAGTCAGTCAGTTAGCTAGCAGTAAGCTATATGTTAATATAGACGGATGCCGCTGTCAGGATTCTTAGTATCCATTTTTACTTTATGTAAATACCATTTTTGGGGAGAAATTAGCCCGCAGCGCAGTTTTGCCCCAGGGCTCCCCAGAGGATCGATCCGGCCCTCGATGCAGCCTTGACAGGTGGATATTAATCCACACCTCCCATTTCAGCCGTCCTCTCAAACAAACGTATGCCCGGCCCCGCCTGACGGTCGCGCGTGGCCCTCGGGACCCTGACGTCAAAGCAATAAAGGTGTGCGAGGTGGTCCACGGGGCAGAATTGGACGGGGCCAGTCATTTCCTGATGGGGAACGCTGACCGCCTGACATCGCTTATGGCTTATAGTTTATAGCATAGCTTATAGTTTAGTCCGAACAAAGAGTGTGCGTTAGCCAAGAGCCGATACCAGGGCTTGATAAGTTGTTTACTCGCGCATGGACCCACGGCCCGGATGAATATTTCATCGACTTCACCTTCGCTCGGTTGTTTAACAAAACAAACGCGGTTCGTGCATAGCGGCCCTCTCTATGGCACCCCGTGGATGTGCAAAACGTCCCGAGTACACGGATATTGCCGCGTTCCGGCCACGATCGCGGGAAATAATAAGCGTAATGTGCGTAATGTGTCAGGGGTTTATTACAGCGGCACTGCCGGTTAATGATGTGATATAATTAATGTCGTCGTCTGATTGCGGGCTTGAAAGAAATGGCCCTCCGCCGCTAACGCAGTTTGTCAAAATGAGAGTCGAGTGTGAGTCGGCCGCTGCTTTGTTCAACAGAGTCAGTGA
>CM055205.1:3149143-3204143 GCA_029224185.1 Karalla daura | reverse complement strand
TCAACACCGGGAGTCGAACGCCGCCTTATGTACCGGCCTCGGGACAGGCGAAAAGGGGGAAACTGATGGTGCCAACCCGCGCCGTATTATCAAATAAACGCAGTGGAGGACGGCGTGCGCAGTGACACTTTGCTCCGTGGTGGCTCCTGATTGGTGGCGTGGCCCTGCTCCGGGGGAAGGCCCCCCCCCCACCCCCTAAACGAATGAAAGCCTATTGGCCCGCGGTAGGATCCAGATCACGGCGAAGGTCTGCGTTGCGTCCCGGGTGATGAGCATCGTGCACGGAGTCGGTGGGAAGTGATTTTCCTCCGTAGCGCATTGTGCTAACGGGAGGAGCACACTGGGGCGTCGTGATAGGCGGCGGCGGCGGCGGGGGGGGGGGGGGGGCTGACAATCGCTGACCTTTATCACAGATCCCCTCCCTGGCCTTTAAGACAGGACTAATGAAACACCGAGAGGGACAAAAGGGGATTCTGTCGATGTTCCAGCCGCGACTTCATCCTCGGCCCGTATTAGCCGCGCTACGGCCCTTTGTTAGCGCCGCCGGACGTGGACACCCCCCCCCCCCCCCCCCCCGCTCTCCTCCTGTTTGAACAAGACGGCGTTCAAACAAGACCTTGATTCCCGCGGAGCGCCTCTCGCGGGTTCATTGAGACGTCGGCCCATTCATTTATTTGTTCGGGGTAACGGAATCCTCCTGGGTGCTAATTAGCCGCGCCGACGGCGGGCCCGGGCCGCTAATGCGCTTCCTCCTCCAGTTCGGGATGCTAATCAGGAGCGACGGAGGGGTGGGGGGCTTCGAGAGTCCTTCCCTCTCACCGAGACGGACCCAGGGAGCCGGCAGGCCGCAGAGCGGGTGCGGGGCCGCCGTCGAGGGGACGAGAGCGCGACGCGCCGCGGGATAATTGGGGGTCCCTTTATTTTTTTTTCTGCCTCCCAGCGCCTCTGATACGGACATGAAAGGCCATTAGCGCAGCCCCGCTCGCCGGGCTAATTTAGTGGGCGTGTGAAAACGGTGAAATGAAAGGAGCGCTCTCCCTCATGTGTAATCGACGTGATTAGGACGGCGTCCGGGGTCTCCAGCCAGGGTTACCCCGATGCGCTTTAATGAATACGTATCAAAGGCCGCGTCCTCTGCAGGCCAGCGCTGCTGCTGCTGCCACAGGATGGGGAAAAAGAAAGCTAGCTTTTTTTCTTTTTTTTTTGCCGTTTCGTTTCCCGAAGAGTGACTCACCGCCAGACTCACATTTCTCAGAGTCAGAGCCGTGGACTTTAAAAAGCTGCTTAGCTCTAAAATATACTTTTTTTTAATCTGGCTTCAGCGGAGAACTTAAACTTTCCCGTGATGGTTTAATTGCTGCACTCGGAGGCTTTTACAGGCTCATGAAGAGAGGGGGGGACTACGGTGTTTTTCCCCTTTTTTTATAGAGAACGCAGAGCGCGTTCGCTGGCGCGGCAACGCGAGAGAAGCCACGAGAACGATGTTCTCAACACGTCTGCACAACAAAGAGTGTGAAATATGTGAATAAACTACAGGTGAAGGTTGTGCGGTAGCAAAACCCGTTTTGTAAGAATAAGCAGTTGCTTTCAGTGCATGATATAGTGTAATTTGGATAGGAGTATTATGCCGCTAGTGCATCATTCTGTCTTCCTTTAAGTATTTTGTTCTTTATTGTCTGCTACACACAATTGAGAGAATGTACTGTACTTTCCCAATTGGACCATCAACTGTTTGGTCTGTAACACGCCAGGAGTCTGTCAAAAAGTCCTCACAGGTCTTATTTTTGTCTGCGAAACAGCTGCCGCTCTTACGGTTAGAATTGGTCAGGTCTCAAAACAATTTCGCCAAAATTTTAAAAAATAATAGTAGTCAAAAAAAAAAAGGTTCTAAATGGTACAATTGGAGGCCGTGCCTGTTGTGTGGGTCCCACTGAGCCTCAGTCAGGCCCTGTGGGTGATAGAGAGGCCGCACAGCCCGGGTGCCATGTTGCAGGCTCAGACTCTTAACGAGCACCGGCTCTGTGACCCAGATTCCAAAATTGCGAAATCTCCGGCCACGATTCGGCGAGAAACCCGGGTAAAGGTTTCGCGGCGCGTTCCTTCTGTGCGCTCCCGTTTGTCCTCGGCTGTAGGAGGGGGAAAAAAACGGCGAAAACCTGACGCTGCTTGTCGTCTTTGTCGGTCCGTCCTTTGTCTCAAA
Organism: Karalla daura; assembly: GCA_029224185.1. NCBI lineage: Eukaryota > Metazoa > Chordata > Actinopteri > Chaetodontiformes > Leiognathidae > Karalla > Karalla daura. Next base: position 3,201,943 of record CM055205.1, on the reverse strand, counting down.
GCGCCTGGAGTCGTGGCGCAGAGAGCGGAACGCTCCCCCCCACCCCACCCCGACCGAGGCTTTCCAAGGAAAAGTGTGCCAAAACGCCCACCAGAAGCCCCCCCCCCCCGACCGTACCAACCCAAAGGATAATCTGCGGATTGCGGATTTCTGTCGTATTTTGCGAACGATTCGGAAAAGGGCGTAATTTAATTGACGGGACTCATCATCGTGACTGCGACAGTTTTGGTGATTTGGCCCTGAATTGGGTCCAAATTCACCGTATGGCGGGATTTCATTACCGGCAGATTGCAGTGTCATTTTAAAGCCGCAGAATATGCACTTTATTTGGTGAAAATGGTTTGCCTGGAATCGCCATGCTCCGAACCTAGATTTTTAAAACATTTCTGCATTTATTTAAAAAAGAAATGAAGAAAATATTTTTAAAAAATTTATAAAATGTCACAATTAAGAGGGATATTTTTGAAAGGTACGATTTCAGCGAGAACAAAAATAGCCTACGAAAACCCCTCACATATGGATAATTGAATATAATTCCTTACAAAGACGTGGTGTTTTTGTGTGTGTGTGTGTGTGTGTGTGTCCCTCGGTTGAGCTGGAATTGAGCTGGATTTTCCCTTTGTTTCTTGCACACACCCCGGGCCAGGGCTCCCGGCTCGGCGTCATGTGAGCGCTCTCCCGACACCGGAATCCAGTTAGGTCCACAGCGGCGGAATAACATTATGCTGCGCTCTGTGCTTTCCGAGGCCGCAGACTCCTGCCGGTCAAAAAGGAACCTCTCGCATTGCAGCCGCCTCATTTCTATGCCCGCGTCTTCCCTTTCCAGTCCATTCTCTCTCTCTCTCTTCCTCTCTCTCTCTCTCTCTCTCTCTCGTCTCACGCGCATTTGTCCCGGGAGGCTTTGAAGTGGCGTGTTTGCACCTGTTGTGCCGGCCACGGGGCGCCGTACGCGCCGCCGCCGCTTCCCGTCAATGTGTCGTCTGACCCCCCGGGTGACCCGGAGCGCCCGGGGGTCAGGGTGGAGGGGGGGGGGTGTTTACTCATATGACCCGCCGGGAATCCCTAAATCCAAACAGCGGTTATCTAATAAGACCCCGTCGGAGCGTGTGGTGGGGGGGAAGATCCAGAATTAAATTTGGCTGGGGTTATTTTTTTTTCTTTTCTTTTTTTTTTTAAAGACGATCGAATGATTGAAGGCCGATCCTCACCTCTCCCTCTCCGCCGTTCTCCATTTTCCCAGCGGACGCGGAGTCAAATGGCTGCTCCTCATTGTTATTCTCTGTTCCTCAAGTGTTTGAACGTGCTCCTGAATATCCTGCACCCCCCCCCCCCCCCCTTTCTGTAAAATGCGCCGCAGATCCGCGCAAAGCTGCTTCTAATTTGGTGTACTTTGGGTGAACCTTGACCATTTCCTCTGACTGGGCCTGCTGTATGTGAGCTATGCGCCGGGCACTCCTGCAGAGAAAACCTGGAGGAAAAACACTTCCAGACCGGAGCGAGCGTCAGCTGAGCACAGGAGGAGAGAGAGAGAGAGAGAGAGAGAGGGGAGAGAGAGAGAGAGAGAGAGAGAGGGAGAGAGATTCGAGAGGGGCTGGATCCAGCCACTGGGAGTAATATTCCTCTAATCCTCCCAGGCTATGCCCACCGCTCCACACCCAAATCACCACAGCTTTTCTCCTCCACGCAAACCAAACACACAAATACCCCCGAGGAGCTTCAGGAAATACCCCCCCCCCTCCTCCTCCTCTTTCTTTGCCCCCCCCCCCCCCCGCCCCATTCTCCCGGTTTCAGGAATCTGTCCCAATTTGTCAGGTTTAATTCAATCGCTGCGATCGGCGCTCCTCGCTCTCAATTGATTTCTTTTGGCTTAAATCAAAATGAAGCGTTGCATTTTAAGTGCACCTTCCTCCATCGCACCCGCCCCCCTTCCCCACACCCCTACCCCCCCCCCCCCCAAAAACAAGCAGCTTTGTCCTAATTTTTTTCTTCCCTTTTTTTGGGGGGGTGGGTGGGGAGAAGCGGCACCGCGGCGTTAAACTGCCTGCGTTGCGGTGGCAGACTTTGCTCCGGGTCCTTCGCCATCTGTCGGTGGCGTGGAGCACGCGGCAGAGCGTAACGTGCGGAGGGCCGGGTGGAGACGGGGGGGGGGGGGGGGGGGGGGGGGGGGGGGGGCGGGCGGCGGATAGATGGTGCCGCAGCTCTGCAGATTGCCTGCGCGTTACCTGCGAGAGGGGGCTCGGCTGTCTGAGGCTCGCCGCAGTCGCCTGCTGTATGTTTTCGGGGGGGGGGGGGGGGGGGGTGCCAAGTCCCCGCAGACAGTTTTACCAGTAATGACTACTCTCTGTGGCTCCAAATCCGCATTTCAGCGCTGAGCCCACGACGACATGGGCGCGTACACAGGTTTTTTGGCGACAAGCATAGATCATGTTTTCATGAGAACCTATTACCGTGCGAAATCTAATTCTAATCTAATCTGCCAACACGGTCCCGTAATGTATGCGCGCACCGTGATAACTCCGCGCTTTGGGCCACCAGAAAAGCACGGTTTCCTATTTATAGTGTGCATGTATGGCTATATCTACTGCGGGTAATTATGATGACATGCGTCCAGTGAAATACAGAAATCGAGGAACACTCAAAGACCGCAAGAGAACCACAAGCAGTCACAAGGTAGGAAATAAGCGAACCTCTGTGTCAGCTCAACACGCCACAAGTTTGCTGTGCCTCACTTTGCAGTGCACTGAGGGATTATTATTAAATATCTAGGATGCTTACTTGTGCAGTATGGGCTCACACTGTATGGAAATCAGCAGCTCGTCTTCCCTGCCCTCCGTAGGAACTCATCTGTTTATGTATTATTTCCCGCATAAACACGTTGGGAGCGGGTCGTTTTCTTCGAGATGGTTCCACTGTGTGCGTGTGCGTGTGCGTGTGCGTGTGCGTGTGTGTGTGTGTGTGTGTGTGCTGTGTGTGTGTGTGTGTGTGTGTGTGTGTGTGTGTGGTCAGCACAGGCCTGTGTTGTATTTATCCTGGCGCTGGTGGGAACTACGACTGCGGCTCCAAATCTGACAGACAAAATAAATACTGCTGGAAAACTGTTTGGTCCTATTACAAGGAGACAACCTGCAGGTCGAAGAACGCCACATGACTCGTGTGGGTTGTTATGCAGCTTTGGAATAATACCTTTGTGTGTGTGTATGTGTGTGTGTGTGTGCGCGTGTGTATTTAAGGACAAACAAACATTTGTAGACAAAGGAACAGAAAGGGAAGAAAAGAAATGAACTACCACTTGTAATAAATCCGGCTTTTCATGTGTGTTGCTACACATTACACAGCCTGATCAGACTGTGACCGAGCGAAGCCCGGTCAGAGGAAGGTTCGGGGGGCGGCCTCCCTCCCCTGGCTCTGCCCGGCTGCTGTGCAGTGAAAGTGAGTGTGGCCTCAGCGGCCCGTTGTGTCCGCTCCTTCCTCTCGTTCCCCCCTGCGGCAGCGGGGGAGGCGCCCGGCTTCCTGCCTGACCGCCCCCCCCGGCGGCAGGTTCAGCCAGGGGCTAGGGGTTCAAGCAGCTCCCCGCCCGCTCCCGAGCCAAAGGCTGCCGTCCCTGCGCTCGTCCGTCAGCGGCCTTTATTCCCCTAATGGGGCCCGGCGCGTGTGTTAACATGCGGGGAAGTCGACTCAAAGTTTAATCACGCAGAAAATGGAAAAAGGCTCCCCTGCGCCCGACAGGGCGGACGCGCCGCCGTACAGGTATCCATTGACCAACGCCGCCTCCCCCCCCTCGTATCGCCTCCTCGCACACACACACACACACACACACACACACACACACACGCACACACAGACTCCGAGGGGTGTAATGAATCCACGTTTATGCGTCCCATCTGTCTGCGGGTGGTCGCGCTGCCTCTCAGATGCGGCCGCGGGCTTTCAAATAGGCGGCGGGCGCCGCCCGTCCTCAGCGTGCGACTACCCAGCCGTCACAAATGCTCCCGAGGCGTATCGGTAGCAGAAGTAGTCCTCCACCCCGGATGCGTGTCAGAGTGCGGCGTGCCACCCCCGGGGGAAGGCTCCGCGGTCGTACATCCTTGTCTTGGACTCGGGGGGTTGGGGGGCGCCTTTTGCTACTCGGACCACCTGACACGCTGGCGAGAGGCGCCCATGCCGCCTCGAAATATCAATATTAAGGCGACTGCAATAGGTCAGGCCTTAAAAATCAACACGCGCAGAGTCGTGTCCAAATGTTTGCATTGAAATAGCGGGGCAGAGGGGTTTTTTTTCTGGGAACAGTCATGGCGTTCGACAGTAGATGCCTTATCATCTGTCACGGAGGCAACTCAGCCAGCAAAGCATCGTTTTCTGGTTGGGGGATTTTCATTTCTTCTCGCCCGTTCTTTGGCAGTTTTGTAAATGGAGTATCTTTCCATTTTGGACTGTCGGTCCCACCATATGCTAGGACAGATGCACTGTGGATCGATGTGTGTGTGTGTGTGTGTAGAGTTGTTATATTTTGTTAGACTCTGTACTGCGTACGCGCTGCATTCGGGAGCTATGAATTAATGATCAGAATACTGTTTCTAACCCGGGGTTGAACAGAAGTTTTTTCTGGGTACTGTCTGAAACGTCTCTTTGGCATCGAGTATTGGAAATGGTCAAGTGCCAAACTCATTGTACGTCTGTTCGGGTTTAATGTATAGTCCGCTGGAGCTCCTCTTTTATCACTTACTATGTGATCCAAGCCATCGTTTCATATTCAAGCACTGCGGATGGATCGGACGGTTATCTGACAACTTAAAAACAAATGATCGAGTTGTTCTCGACTCTTCCCCTCAACTCCATCTCCAGCCCAAGAGCAAGGGCAAAGAAAAGTCTTTGAAACTCGATCAGGGTTGTACGCGCATGAGACGCAAATGATCATTTTAGAGTTGTAATGTTGTGGACAGTGCAGTTTGCGCCCCCACTGGCCCAGCATAGTAGCAAACAAAGTAACAAAGATGCATAAAATGAAATGCCATTTATGTCCCGGTTTAGACTCCCTGGCTGAATCCATTTGTCCTTATCTCAGTTGTATCTGGGCTGATTTTAGAGAGATCTGGCTAGAATACAACTCTGGTTGTTGACCCAGCGGATCGGAGTGGAGGAGGTTGTGCAGGGGTTGAGACCCTTCACCAGACTATGAAGGATGAAATGATGGATCTGTATACCTCATGCCTCCGCTTTGATAAGCCGTGCCAGCAGTCGTGTGACTGACACCTCCACGCACACGGGTTGCCGTCTGAAGCCAAAAACCCACAGATTAAAGAGAGACAAATGTGATTTGCCTGCACGCCGAATGAAGCCCCCGCTCCCCCTCTCCCCCATCAGATGGCCGGATGTGCCGGACCACTGGCCTCCCTCCAGCGTGGCGTCCCAGCCATACATCTGCTTTATGTGCAAGCTGCCTGGGACTGCTCCCTGCCAGCAGCGGAGGGGAACCGTTTAGAGCAATGGGACGACCTGACTTCAGTAAAAACAAGTCACGTCTGTCCTTTTTTTCTTCTCAAATAGAAATACAGCTGTTTCAAGAACGGAGAACCGCCACAGTTGACTCCCCCCCCCCACACACACCACCGGCCGAAGTTGTTTACTCTCGGACCAATACCACTTGAAATTCAGACCAGCCAACTCCTCCAAATCCCAACGCAGCACCATTATGTCAGCTTTACGCAGGGCCGCTTTAAAATCCCGCGGAACTTTTTTAAGCGGCTGATGCGGCGACAGTTTGGGGAGAGAGGTCACAGGGACTCCTTCTCCTTGCTCCCCGAGCTGCCTCGCGAGCCCAGCTGGGGGTCGAGATCCGATCGGTCCGGGAACCATCTCACCCCAATTAACCTCGCTGATCGTCGCGCTTCCCCCGTCCCCCGTTACGGAGGCATCGTTCATCCTCACGCATCGCAGCCCCGTTTGTGCTGACGGGGAGGCTTGATAAGGCCCCGCTCGAGTCGGCTGCAAAGCTGCAAACTCACCACGCGCAAAGGAGTCAAACCGGGTGAATGCGGCGCGAGATTAGATTAAGCCACCAGGGAATTCCATGCAAAGACGAGCGTCCAGTAATTATAGGAGCTTGTCCCCTATCGTCGGTAATCGAGTTTACCCTGACGAAGTACGGAAGAAAGTAATCGAATCAGCAGAGATGCTGGGGAGACTGTGCTTTATTTTCTATGCAGATGTGTGCATGAGGACGGATGGGTCTGCGTAGACTCAAACCCAGGTACACATTCACTCGAGTGCGCTAGGGCCGCCGACCTCAATCCTCAGGTGGCGCCGTGGCTCAGTTCGGGCCGCAGTCATCTTCCCAATGAGTCAGATGCAGGTCCGCATCAGGAATCAAGCTGCACCAAGTCTGCACCATTGGTCATGTGGGAAGTACAGTATGAATAACAAAATGTGGTATTTACCTCAAAAACACACTGGGGGCTATGTTACAGGTGGATCAGACTTAGACTAAGTGTGGTTTAAAAATCAAAACAATTTATGAAATGGGACACAACATTAAGTGCAATGACACCAGTGACCCTCTGTTAGAATGAGTGGTAGACACTATGTCTTATGTCTGTCTGGTCACATAATGTCTGTCTGGTCACATTATGTCTGTCTGGTTACATTATGTGGCACATGGTCACATCCATTCAACCGATCGCATCCTCAGGTTAGGCTCACGCCAGTTAGCAGATTTCGACCAATAAAACAGTCGTGTGTCCGCCCTGTCTGAAAGTTAGTTTAATCTATTGGACTAACTTTCAGACATCTAGACTAATTCAGAATCGTCAGGACTCCATGTGAGCAGTGTCTGGGCCCGCTGAACTCTGAGGGACGCGACCGCGGCGGGGTCGTCCCGAATCATGCCTCGTTTCCTGCTCTTAAATGTCTGTCCCTCGCTCCAGATGCCTAACTGAATTATTCATCCGTTCGAGAAACAAGCCCGCTCATCTCCCCTCTTTTTCTCCTCTTGTTTGCATTCCCGGCAGCCATTGAAACGCAGAGCACCAGCTCTGAGGAGCTCGTCCCCAGCCCACCGTCCCCGCCGCCCCCTCCCAGAGTCTACAAGCCCTGCTTCGTCTGCCAGGACAAGTCCTCCGGATACCACTATGGCGTCAGTGCCTGTGAAGGCTGCAAGGTAGGACTGCCGCGCTCCCCCAGACTCAGAAAACGCGCTTTGTTACCTTTTTTTTCTTTTGTCTTTGTGATGCTCAGACAAAGGGGGGTTTCCATCAAACGCTCGAGTGGCTCACACGCGCCGGTCGCTTCAAGGTGTCTGATCGAGTGGCGCATCGCTGATCCCGAAAGCGATCTGATCGTGGAATTTCAATATTCTGAGCTGAGAGTACAAGTGTTGTAGGAAACTGTTGCTTTTGTATTAGTTCGGCCCACTCACTCCTTAATGAACTTCTTTGACGTTGGAACAGAACGAAAATACAAGGTTCATTCCCGGGTTCAGACCATGGAAAGCAGACTGTGAGTAAAAGTTTGCCACCCCAAAAGACCCGGGGGTTGCATTCAGGAGGCATAATCGCTCCTCTTTGTGTCTTTTGAAATTTGGTGTGTCATGGTGGCTCAGTATTCAGCACTGTTGCTCCACAGCGAGAGGGGTTTAAAGGAACGGGTTTTTATTTTTTGTGTGGGATTTGCATGTTCTCCTCGTTTGTTGCGTGGTCCTCCATCAGGTGTCCAAGGACATTCAGGCTTTAGGTGAATGGGTGCTTCTGGGACATTCACCCGGACGATATCAGCCCACGCTGATGGTTTGCTTGTGTCTCTCATACCTTTGATTATAGTCTGAATACATGTTTATCTGTGTATATATATATATATATGAAGGCTGTGATGAAAACATGTAGGCATCCAGTTGGGATAGCGCTGGCAAACCGATGACAAAGCATTTTCGTCTCAGATGTTTACGTGAACATGACAACGATGCGTCCAATTGGCCTCGAAGTGTCGTTTCCAGTCAGACATACTGCAAAATACCAGCTTTAGGCCTGGTTAACCTTGTGAGGTGGTCAGACCATCTATGTATGTATTTAGATGAATAGATGAATAGATTTGGTTAGATCTAGATCAAGAGGCCCGTCTAGATCCACTTCACTGCTGGGAATAAGGTCGATTCAGAGCGAGGGGAGCAAAGCATTGAGGTCGGGGAAGTTGCGCGTATCGCGCAACATAACTGTCCATCACACACACTTCCACTGATTCCACAAAAAGTGGAATCAGCTGCAAATATCGAAATGGGCGCGTCCCTACGGCCGAACCCAGTACCCCGCCCAAACTCTGGGACGAGGGCATAACCTGATGTGCGCGTCCGTCCCACCGCGCCGCTCTCAGACATTCCTCCCAGGTATGCTCGCCAGTCTTCTCTCCCTCTGTTGCCAGGCAACCGCCAGCCAGTTCGTAGTCGCACCGACATACCGTACGCGAAGCCCGATCGGTGGAACCGGCACGAGTGGGCCGTTGGGCGCGCCGGAGCGATCGAAATCGAACCAAACAGCTGTATGCGACACGTCACGTGCGGAGGAGGCCAAAGCGGTGAGGTGAAGCTTTGCGTTACTCGCTGTGAACATCACAGGAGCGGTTCCCTCCCAGGCGGTGCCATTCTCTCCCATGCTGCCAGGCCGCGGCGCGATGTCCTCCTCTCTCTCTCTCTCTCTCTCTCTCTCTCTCTCTCTCTCTCTCTCCTCGCCGGCCTCTGTAATTGAGGCGGTGGTATGCCAGGAATCCTTTGGAGTCCTCGCGGCCCAGAGGGAGGCGGCGATCAGCTCACTCACTGGGACCCGGGTCAAGCCGAGTTCTCCGCCGGACTCCCATGCCGTTTGTGTGCGCGAATGCGAGCCCCGTGGCGGCGGTCCGCCGCGACCTCCGACCTCGCTCGCCGCGGGCTTTGTTCCTCGGAACGAAAACGAAAAGAAGAAAAGAGTCGCCAAATCCGCCCGCGACGTTTGCGAGTAAAGCGAGATGAAATGAGGGAGCGTCGTCACGTGGCGGAGGGACAGAGCACCCCGAGTGCAGATTGCGCTTCCCTAATGACAGACTCAGGCGGCAAATAAAGTGAAATCACTGTCAGAGCCTTTCTGAGAATACACACGCACACACACACACACACACACACACACGGCAGCATTTCATCCCATCCATCCACTGTAGAGTGCCGATGTAAAAATAGTTCAGTTCATGGCAGAATGGCCCTGATTTTTGTAACATCCTGACTCAAGAGGATTAAGCGGCGGATTATGGCGTGTGTGTGTTTTTTTTCCCCCCCCTGTGTTGTATTCCTGTCTCCATGGTGAAGGCATTGTTGTCTGTGGTGCGAGGGGCAAGCCCCTTCTATTGGAAAGATGCAACCAAGCATGCAGCGGAGCTGTAGGCTTTTAGCCAGCAAGAAGAGCCTTTTACTGCCCAGTGAATGTGCCAATTAGAGCCCCAAATAGACTCAAAGACCGCGTGTGTGTGTGTGTGTGTGTGCGCGCGCGCCTGGGACCTACAGCATGTTGATACAAGACTGCAAATGATGCAAGTGCGCAAAACAGCGCTTTCTCCGGGTCCGCACAGAAATATCACGTTAGTGAAAAGATTTTAGATCGAACTAGAGGTTTTCTCAGAAACGGCACAGGACAGCACTCGCACAGACAATATGGTGCCGTGCTGCACGTGTTGCACCAGCAAACGTTGCTTATTTCAAAGCCACCAGGGTCGGGGTGCCATGCCATCCATTTTGAGGGCACGATGCGATGAGTAGACACCTTGCACTCCCAGTTCAGACACCGAGCAAAATGGTGGATCCGGAGAGTGAATAGGGGCTCATTCTGTGCCCATTTCCCCCAGGAGGACGGAGGAAATTTATTCTCAAAATGAGACGCCGCAGTTCCCCCCCCAACCCTCCCCACCCCCACCCCCTACCCCCACCCCCCCGTGTCATTTCAGGAAGATAATTACAAATGATGCTCAGATGCACGTCAGCTGGCTAATATCTGAAGAAATATGGGAGCAATAAGAATCATTTGTGAACTCTGTAAACTCCTCCGAGTGACGTCCTCTGTGAAAGACCGGAGCGAAACCTTAAATCTGCCGTCTCCGCGGCTGATAATGTTCTTCTGTCGCCATAACCTTGGCTGTGCTGCAGTGAGCGAATGGAACACAGGACAAGCTTTTTGGCCAGTGGAAAAGAAGCACAGTTACCCAAAGCTATAATGGACTCTGATGCCATTCATGTGAATTCTGTCTGAATTCTCAGAAAAACTTGTCAGTGATGTGGAGAATGCGGGCAGAGCAGACAAATCCTAAATGCAAGACGATGGTGTGAACAGGTATCTGCAGGCGGAGGTCAGGACCACAGTAAACGGACTAAAAACTCAGTTAAAAGCTTGAAGATAGTTTTCTACATTCTCCAGTGAATTAGTTACAGGCTTCAAATGCACTTTTAGCGACTGTTTTGTCCGGGGTGAGCGTGGACCAGCCCGGCGTGGTCAGATTCGCCGTGTGGACGCAGCTGATTTGAATTGTTAAAACAGGGCGCAAGGCATATGGGCCTCCAGAAGCACATGCATATGCAACAGATGACAGTTTCATCTGCATTGACCCAAAGTCGAGAAATCCTCCAAAGTCATGGCAGCCTTCACATCGAGTCACCTCTACACTTCCCGGAGGAAGGAGGACACTCCATCCCCTGAGTCTCCATCTTATGTGTGTCTCTCTGCCACACACCGCTACCTTTTGTAGCGAAAGTGCACCCCCGAAAACACCAGTGCCCTGCAAGTTAGGGCTGCATCACCCAGGGCAGGTAAGACGCAGAAGTGTTGCATATTTAAAGTCTTTTTTTGCCTGTACTGCGTGGAGGTGAAGGCAGACGTTTCAGAAACGGAGCCCTAAAACAAAGGCAAATCAAAGCAGAGCGCTCCGGCTGACTGCACATCACCGGGGGTAAGTTTGAGGGTGGGTGGGTGGGTGGTTGGTTGGGGGTGGTGTAGTACGGATTCTAAGCAGTTTAGAAAATGACATCTCGCCATTATTTGCATAAGCCCTGAAATGTCCGTGAAAGAAAAGAGGGCTCGAATGTGGACGCGTGTCGTCAGCGCTGACAGGCCTTTAGGGAGCGAGACAAAACTTTGAGCCGTGAACGCTCCACCCCTCTCTCGCTTTCACTTGTTGGGTCCCGAGGCGTTGACACAGTGGGATTAGCTTGATGGAACTGGTTTGACAAGCGGGAGACCATAACCTCTTTGAATGAAACACAATTCAAGAGTGCCCGCATTGGGAAGGGGAAAGCGCTCCCCGGTCCGAACCCGCAGCCCTCGCCGCCGTTCTCTCCCACCTCCAGCCCACAGGCGCCGATTGAGTGGGATGAATGCGCTGACCCAGATTCACCTGCAAATCTGATTTCTTAAGCAATCAGAATCTTTTCGATGGAAGGTTTCATTATACCCAGGAAAGGCCTCCTCGACGCTGGGGGGGCCCGGCATATATGTAGTAAAAACGATGTCCGGGTAGAGAAAGAGCATTCAGGGTAACTCCCCGAGACTTGTGAAATCCGAGTAGAAAAAGACAATGACTGAGCAAAGAGTGCGTTAAGATATGCGTTAAGATATGATATAATGAGAAGTGTCGCCTCTCAACGTCTTCATTGTCCATCTGGGTGGACGTGCTCGGCCGGCACAAATCAGCCACCAGCCAGGCGGCCGACGGACGGTCCAGATGTGGAGCACATTCGACGAATGTGAGAGCAGAATGTGAGTCCTGCACGCGCGCCTCTGTCACTTCATTACGCAAATTGAGACGGATGAAACAGTGGCTGTGAACGGCAGCCAACGGGAAAAGAAAAGGGAGTCCCTCCCCGGGCCTCGTTCCTTCCAAATTAGAGGCGGTTTCTCATTTCTGAATCACGGCCGTATTTCAGAGATTTTTCTTCTCCTTCTTCGACTTCTCGGGGATGGATTGGACAGATCGTCTCTTTAAGTTTCAAGCTAAATAAACAGACACAGTTCAGGAAAGAGCGCTCGTTTATAAGAAGAGGGATGTGTTATGACGTGTGTCGGCGAGCGTGTCCGGCGTCTGTCGCAGCTCGGAAAGGCCTCTCCGTAGCGTTGCTAGCTTCCACAAAATGAAATGTGAAATGGAGGTGAAAAAGTAGCTGGGGAGGAAATGAAACAATGCGTGTGTTTCTCAAAAGCAAAGGGTCAGTATTAGGCAAGCGGGGCCAACGCAAAATGATAAAAAAAGAGCACCTGCACCTGCAGCTGGGGTACATCTTAGCGGGAGTGAGACTTTTTAAATGTAAAAAAAAAAAAAGGGGAAAAAAACTTTACTCAACTTATTATTTCGCACCCCGGTTTTTGGAGATATCCTGCTGACTAACAAACAGACTAAAAATAAGAACCTCCGCGGTGCAACGACGCATTATGCAGTGGCCTGTAAATGGGATAACCAGGCTGCATATGCATATTGCCGCTCCTTTACATACTCCATAATATAGCGATGCCGGGATCCGCTCTCACGCGTCGCTTTAGTGCTTCGGTCTGGTCCCAGGTGTGGTATAAATAGCACGTATGCAGTTAAAGCAGCAGTCAAAGACACATACACTTGTCACCGATTCTGCTTATTGACCTCCTTTCCTTGTTTTTGCTGTTTGTTTCTCACTTCCCCACGCGCACGCACACGCACACACAGGCACACACACACAGGTCTCGTCAGCCTCGGCCCACCACGTGCTTCCCGTATGTGTATTCACTTCCCCGCAGTTGGGATGACAGTTCACTGCGGCGATGGGGAGCGCGAGAAAGAGGACATGGATCTGCCGGGCGGCCCCTCTCCGCCCGCCGTTCTGCCTGTCACCGTAATCTATACAGCTCCCCCCGGAGCGAGCACACACACTCCATAATGTGATTTGTCAACGTTCGTACGACATATAAAAGAAAGCCCGGGCGCTAATAGAGAGAGAAAAATCAAAAGGGACGGGGAGGACGGGGAGGGGGTGGGGGGGGTCAGCGGCACAGAGGTGTGACAGCAAATAGATGTGATTGTTATAGCGGGGCATCTCTCTCCCTCCGCCTGCAGTGCAATCTCTCCCGCTCGACTGGCGGGAGCGCAGGCCGGCCAGGAGGAGGCCGAGCCCCGTCCTCGCATCCCGGAGAGTGGCTCTTAGAGAGTGGCCACAGCACGCGAGGGTGTCGCGGGGAGCGATCTGTCCGGCCTCTCCGGGGTTTGTCAGGAGGATCTGAAGCCGCTGGAGGCGGGGATTTTTGTTCCCCTCCTCCTCGCCCGGCCGAACTGCAAGTGCTGCTTCCCCGGCTTGGATGGAGAAAAAGACCACCACATTCCTGATGGCCCAAGCCCAAGCCAAACCCCGTACGTGGAGCTCTGCACATGCAAGGGCATCTGGTGTGGGAAAAATAAATAAATAAATAAATAAAAAGCCTGTGCCAAATCAAAAATGTGGATCTTCATGCGGGGTACAGGACAGGCTCCAGGCCTGCCAGGGAGCAGATGATCAACTCGTGAAATGTGGAGCAACCCGAAACAGGAATCATTTGCATTTTCAAGCCCAACCCAAATGCAATTTTCAAACTAGCTCCAGTAATGAGACACACACGCACACACACGCACACACACACATACCCACACACACGCACGCACACGCCGAGCCTCGCTGTCAGTCAGGAAGTGTTCGGGCTCGGAGGATCACTGAAAGAAGGTCAGCCTGCCCAAGAAATCACCCCGACAGTTTGTGATGTCCATTAAACTTTGCTATCGCTCCCGAGTTAGTTAGTTACTGAGCTGGTTAGTTAGTTCATTCGGTGAAGAGGGGGAAAAGTGAGAGCGAGGGAAAGACATATCTCGTGCATCCATGGCGCGCCAGTATTGGTTAACATATCGATTTTATGCTGGTTTGGAAGACGGGGCGCTGGGACGGATACGTGGGTTGTCAGTGCCTGTACTTTCTGGATCGGTGTGTCTCTCTGGGAGTAACCTAAGCGAGCGTGCCCGGAGGTCGACCGTTTGCAGAGCGAAGGAGGAATCCTCCTGGCCGGGACGAGCAGAGATCAGGGAACGAGTCAAGGAGAGAGCGTTCCTCCCAGCGTGAGCTCACAGTTGCGGCAAAAGTTGCCCCGCTGCAGAAGTTTCGAAAACTGCTTCGCCGGAATAACAAACGCCGCCATTAGCATATTTTCAAAAGACAATATACATATATTCAGAAGAGAGCAAAAATCAAAAGAGTAAGTAAATCCTGTATAAATATGAGCAATTATGAGCCTTGATAAACATGGGCCTCCTCCTTTGCTCTTAAAGAGTTTGCTGGTTGCTGACCTCTGTTATAACTTCATGTAACTAGGAAGGTGTGCGGGCCCCGATCAAAATTCCAAATTCCAAACCCCTTTGCTTTTCATCGGTGCCGGTGGAGCGGCAGGCCTGAGTTCGCCCAGTCTTCGGGAAGGGGAGGGCACGTACGCACGCACCTCCGAGCCGCGTGCCAGACAGCAGCAGGGCGAGCAGGCGGCGGCTCGGCTCGGATTTGGACGGCTTAGGCCGTTTTGTACGCCGCGCCTCTCTCCGCGCAGAGGTTAGCGCAGACAAGATGCCTCGCAATCTGGCCACAGCGGCAGTTAGCGTCTTCACGCGCGTTGGCGCGGAGTGAAGACGAGGCCCCTCTAGCTGCCGAGGCTGAACCGTGCGGCTTCATCTCAGCAGCGGGGCAAGTGGGAATGCGTAACGTGCACAGGACTCCGCTGCTGCGCCGACCTTCAGGGCTAAGGAGCCTGTAAACCGACGAAAAGGTCAAGAAACGTGTCCCTGCCCTCCCTGAGACCAAAACACTGATAAAAAGAACAAATACTGAACTTATCAAGAGTTTCAAGTCCTCGGTCGGACATTGAGAAGGCGCTAACACATAGTAGCTATGTGTTAGCACATAGTACTATGTGCTAACACGTAACTATGTGTTAGCACATAGTAACTATGTGCTAACACATAGTACTATGTGTTAGCACATAGTTACTATGTGCTAACACATAGTACTATGTGCTAACACGTAACTATGTGTTAGCACATAGTCACTATGTGCTAACACATAGTAACTATGTGTTAGCACATAGTTACTATGTGCTAACACATAGTCACTATGTGCTAACACATAGTAACTATGTGTTAGGTGATTAGGTGGGTTTTTTTTGGTCAACTTTGACTCCGTTTTCAGACATTTGCTCCCCCGGAGGATCCCCGGAGAGAATGGCCTGTCGAGGTAGCGTCCTCCCCGCTCCGATACAGTTACAGCGGCAGCTCACAGGTCAGCAACAGGTCCGCCTCTGTCTGCGCGCCGCGCGTTCACGTGTGAGCGGGCAGAGTGGAGGCCTCCCATCGGACGGCCCGGGGGCTTAAAGATAGCCCTGTGATCGCTCCGGGGGCCCCCGCCGGGTCCGGGGGCCGAAAGACGAGCGCTGAATGCGGAGCGGCGACCTGAAGAATAGGGCCACAGTGGGGCGCCTGTGGAGGAGCGGGTGATCCGAAACCTCCTCTTTCTCTCTCCCCACGGTCGTCTTTTTGTGCCTCTCGGGCCGCTCTCCGCCTCTCTTGTCTCCACGGCTATTCAGAGCAGGTTGGGTGAGTCACACAGCGCCTCTGTTCAGGCCTCTCACTCGCTATCTCTCCTTCTTTCTCTCCCCCCTCCCCCCTCCTCCTCCTCCCCCTCGTTCCCTTCCTCTTTTTTTTCGGCCTCTCCTGCCCACTTTCCCCCGTATTCGTCTTTCAGCCTCGGCGATATCTGCTCCTCCATCTGTGCACTTCAGGTGCTCGGATGGGCCGATAAGCAGTGATTGGGTTTCGGAGGGGTGTATGTATGTATGTGGGGGAGGGTGGGAGAGAGCTGTCTCTTGTTTTCCCTGCTGTAGCTGTTGACTGTCGCTCCGATTGTGCCTTATCTGTCGAGGGTTCATGTTAGCCACAGCAACACTACGGCTCTTTGTGCCGTCTGGGGTTCTTTTTTGTCCGCCATTGTTCTCTCTCTCTCTCTCTTTTTTTTTTTGTCTGGTTTCGTGTTTTTTTTAAGCCCACACGGCTGGCAAAAACCCGCCACGCCGTCTTTAAAATGTCGTTTGCGGCTTTGGCAAAAAACTCTCCCGGCACGGACACCCGGTCCTTGACGTGTTCACTGGAGGAGAGGTTGTGAGTTTTTATTCCCAAATTGTTGGCTTTTTTTTCATTCCCAAATTGTTGACTTTTAGGGGATGAGAAAAGTAGTGTTTCGTATTCTGACAGACCTTGAAAACACCAAATTGAAAAAAAATGGAATTTATTCATAGACCAATACTTTTATTTAGCAGTCATTTATTTGTCGTTTCATAGCACACCCTGGAAAATGTAATTTGTATTTATTCTGCTCTAAATATTTTATTAACCTTATCATCTCTTCACCCAATTCCGGGTGAGGATACATTGTTTTTCCGTAAAATGAAAAATGTATATAATGAAAAATTGCACCTTAAAGAGTAGGAATTTTGTAATAGCATTTCATCTGGAGAAACTAAAAAGTTCCTCTGCGCTGTGCGTAATGCTTTGTGGGAACCATCTGATGGCCGTTATGAACTCGGCAAGAAAGTGAATACGAGTCGTGGAAATCCCAAACATTAGAGAACAGAGCAGGTGGATGGTATTGATGGTACAGATGTGACGGAACACCTCCACCCTCGCCCTCGTCTGTTCCCGCGCCTGAGCCCCCTCCCTGAACCCTGCCGCGTCTTCCCAGTGAACTGCAGGTGTAAGTAATAACTTGGACTGGATAAACCTGGATGAATATCAGCCTCTCCTGGCCCGCCCTCTCACCCAAACCCCCTTTCCATCTCCTCTACCTCGCCTCCTCGTTTTTCTGGAACCCCCACCCCCACCCCCGCCGCGCTCTCCAGTGTCCTCTCCGCTTTCCGCGGCGGTGATAAGATGTCGACGCGATTAAGAGCGAAAGCTAATCCGCCACTCTGCCTCTCCTCTCCCCTCGGCTGTGCTGAATGCTCAAGGCAACACAAAACGCCGGGGCCGCGTCCAGAGGGCCGGACCCGCCAGACGATGGCAGAAAGAGAGAACCCGGGGAGAGAGAGAGAGAGAGAGAGAGAGAGAGAGAGGCAGGGGGAAAGAGGAGGAGGCCAGGTGGACAAGGGGTTGGATTGTGGCTAAATAATTAATGGGCAGCACTTTCGTTTTTTAATCTGTAAATGAGACGGGCCGAGATGGCGGGGCCGTCGCTCTGACACCCTATCCCCGGCCCATTAAGATAACAAGATGTTGGATAGCGATCTCGCCGAAGGTGCAGCTTATCAGCCCGGGGGGAAGTGGCCTGGTCTCCCAGGTGGCCGGGCCCGTGTCCCTCCGTGCCCTGACATTGCATCTCGACATGGCCTTATCTGCTGACGGCGCGGACACAGTGCTGCCACCGATAGCCACGCTCCTGTCGTTTTGTGACTAAAACAATGAACAAAACAACAACAAAAGACTGAGTTAAATGAAAAAACAACTACCTTGAACCTCAGAGTTGGACATGTTACTGCTCTTAGTTTCCTAGTTCCCAGTGACTGAAGAGATGAATAAATAAAACAGAATTGAATCAAAGTAGGATATAGGCAATGAAAATGTGGTCACTAAAATGAACTCAAAAAAACAATGGAGCTGCAACTTCACAGTAACACTATTTCACCAATGTTTTACATGAGTTAAACACTTTGCGTTAATTCTACTGCATAAAGCAGCTTCTCCCCAGTTTTACCTAGTAGATTGCAAACATAGGCGATGGTCTCAGAGGCTCTGACTCCCGTCTGAGAGGGTGAACTGCGAACTGAGGGAGCCGCGGTTTGGAGCGCGGGTCGCATAAAGCAGAAGTGCTCGCTCGCGAATGAGTGGAGTCCACTGGCTGTGGTAGTTCGACCCTCAGAGTTGCGATCCTGCGTGAGCAGCCCTATCGAGCAGACAGCCGCCGTCAGGGAGTCGACCGAGTCGAGTCGCCGTGCCCTCCTCTGCATCCTCGTGCTGGAGGTGTGATTCACTCCCAGCGTGTCCCCACAGCCGAAACCTCTGATCCTATCATTCACTGAGCCCCCAGCAGCAACCTCCCCTCCCCTCGCCTCTCCTTTCCTCCCCAGCTCTCTGCCTAGGTAAACACCTTTGTACAACGCTCAGCTCAAGGGGTGTCCTTTGGTCGCGCATTTATAAGCCTTATAAGCCTTCAAATGAGCAAACCCGCAGGACAAGTATCAGAGCGGCCCGACGTCTCGGGTCAGCGCCCGGAGGAAAGGGAAATCACAGATGGGCGCGAAAAAAAAGGAGAGACAGGGAGAAGTTAAAGGAGCAGAATCGAGGCCAAAAGAGCAGATGTAATGATCGTGCGAGTCGGGGTGCCAGACACCGGCGTTACCCCGGAGGCTTGTGGAGATTCGACTCCACAAGCGTCTGTTTGCTGCTGCTGCTGCTGCTGCTGCTGCGGGGAAACCGCCGTGCTGCACAAACAGCTTGTACACACAGAGCACGGCCCACATACAGAGCGGCGCCCGGCTCGCACGGAGGAGGCAGCGGCGGAGAGCACATCAAGGAGGACCAGGGAGGCGATAAGAAAGCCGAGGGGACCTTTTTCCCCAAGCGGAGATGATGTAAGCGGCCTTTCACTCGCCAGTGAAGTGTGTTTTCTTCATCGGTGCAGCTTTTCACCCCGTCAGTCGGGTGTCAGTTGCGAATTTAGACGTCACAGCACCAATACAGTGGACGCAGGTTAGTTTCAGCAAAATGGATGGAGCTAAATCCCTGAGACAGACACAGGAAATAATCAGCGACTGAGGGAGTTAGTACAGAGGAAGCGCGTGAAAACAGGCATCGTCCAACGTTTTCACATATTTCAATACTAGCACTGACAACCTCATTGCCAAAAATGACAGTGATGTTTCTTTATTCTATCTATGCCAGTGATAAAACGATTTACCTCTTGCGTTTACGGAGGCAGTGAGGTTTAACAGTCTTTCGGCGCTGCCATTCGGGACATTTGAGTGTCCGTGCAGGTCGTCTCAGTGCTGTCAGAACATCTTTACCAGCTCGGCTCCAAACTGGACGAAAGGTTGCGGGCGAACCACAACACTTTTAAAGAGCGGGCTGGACGCGTCCTTCGTTTTTCATGCCGTAATTCGCACCAAGTCCACCTAACGCAGAGGACTGGAACAGGTTTGCCCTCTGTCATTACGTCCTGGCGTTGAAATTACCTTCTTTTTTTTTTTTTCCCTGAAACTTGGCCTTTGTCGGTGCCGCTGCGATGGGGCTTCAGACCTGCATTAAAACGTGTTTGGTCGCTGGGGAGAAAACCAACAAGCTGTTTTTAAAGGTGACCTCATTAGGCCTCGTTCCAAGCGGACCTCATTACGGACAAACTTCGCTTGACGACCTCCCCGAGCAAAGACGCGCCCGAACCGCGTCGGCGCGGCTACGTCTCTGGAAGAGCCCCCCCCCATCCATAGAACCTAATCGTGCCAGGACGCCTCGTTTCCCTCCATGGGCCGAGAAAAGCGGAAACGAGGAGCACTGCGGCTCAGGCCCTGAACTGTCAACAAACCCTCGCTCGAAGCGCTGAAGCTCACAAAATGCAAATCCATCATGAGAAACAGAGTGCACACACACACACGGCTCCCAGTATAACCCCCAGCACTCTGTTCACTCATCACACCCACACACACACACACACACACACACGTAGATTTCCAAGGCTTAGTGACCTGCATGCTCTCAGCTCTGAATGACATAAGTACCCGGGCAGCCTTGGGTTCTGCACCCAAGCTGAACACACTTATACAGCGGCTGATGGCGGCGCAGGCCACTCCCATGGTCATTCATCAGGCCCCACAGGTAATGTCTACCGGCACACTCGCCCTTACATCAGCCCGGATAAAGGCCTCTATTAAGAAAATGAATAATACACACAGAGGGGAGGTGACCTCGGACCAGTCACGTGTCACCGGGCCGAGACACAATTGGCTGCTTCCGTTACGAGTCTGTGCTAAGGAGTCTGTGCCGGGTGGGAGGTGGTGGGGGGGTTGGGGGGGCGGGTCCGGAGGTTGACGGATGCTCGAGGCCGAGGCGAGATGGGCTACAGAATCAGCCGTTTCGGGCCCGTGATCTAATCTGTTACCTATCATGCATCCCGCTCCACTAATGAAAAGGCAAGGTCCCATCCGTCACACGCAGCTGTGCTAAATGGAATTTTAACCCCTCCTCCCCAGCCTCCCCCCCGACTCCCCCCCCCCCCCCACAGCACGAGAGGCTCCTCATGCAAAAAAAAAAAAAAAAAAGAGCTCGGATGACGGACGATCATTGCCGGGACCCACGAGCGACGGCAAATTAATGTCAAGAGATGGAATCAGTGAGGACCACGATGGCGGCGGCGCTCCGCATTCTGTCACTCCGTGCGGCGTCAGACGCGGCTGAGCTCAGCCTCAGCCTCAGCCTCAGCCTCAGCCTCAGCCTCTGTGCGCCGACTCTTCCAAGGCCGATCCACATTAGCTCAGCTATTGCTCCTCTTCAGGGAGGCGGGCGATTTCACCGGGTGTTCGGATGCAGGTGGGCTCGAAAAGGCCATTTTCCTTCACGTCCTTCGTCGGACAACGGTGGGCTCCTCAGAATCGGTGGAAGGAAGGTCTCGTGCTCATTGAAATGGACTCAGAGTGCCTGAAGTAACCGTCCACGTCATATTGAAACTGTGCCCAGTTTCATTCAATTGATGCCCCATAGTGTATTTCCTATTGAAAAAGACCGAGAAATGAACATTCTCTGCCGAACACGAAGACAAAATTTACGTAAACACACGAGGTGCTGAGAATAAAGGGAAGATATGCCGCTTTTTGCTGATTCCAGGCAACATCTAATCGCAAACCTTCCCCGGGGGGGTATGAGTGACAGAGTGAACACATGAATTTGTCAGCCGTCAACAATGACACAATCCTCAAAGTCGAAGATGAGTCATCGCTGTCAGGCAGGCAACGATGGGAGAGCGATGCTGCAACCGAGGACGCAGCGCGACGCGTCTCCTCCAAGCCATGATGAGCGACCGTGGGATTAGAATCCGAGCGGCGCCCAGTGTGCGAGGCGCTTTCCACGCTGTTTTAATTCGTGCTCGAAACGCCTACCCTCGGTGAGACCCGCCAACGACCGTCCAGCTCCAACAGTCTGGAATGGGACGGCCAGTCACGCTCATTGCCGAGCACGTCTCCACTTAATTACTTGGAGCGAAGTCAGACCTTCGCTAAACTGTGACCCGCCGGGCTCTGAGTGGGAGTGGGGTGGGGTGGGGGGTTGGGGGGGGGGGGGGGGGGGGGGGGGGGGGGGGGTTCTGTTTGCAAGCAGCGTGCGTATGACGAGATAAGGCTCACGCGTCACAAGTGCGGCCGAACGCTTGTGCGATTCCTTTGGACTCCCTTGTTTTTCCTGTCATTTCCACTGAACTGGTCAAAACGTAATCTCCCCGAGCTGGCTGCCTCAAACTGTGATAATCCCTCCCCCTCAACACTGAGCTCCTCCACCGTCGCATGAGCTGATGAGGCGACGTGTCCTTTTTTGCTTTCCTTTTCTTTTCCTCTTCTCCGTCTCCTCGTCCCGACGGCAGAGGCGCTGCGAGCGGCCGCCGAGCGCGATCCGTTGCCGCCGAACCGCAACGGCAGCGCCCCTTTCTGAAACGGCGAGGCGGCTTTGGTCCGCCGCTGAAGCTCAATGTCACCTTGTCAAGCGCCGCTGCGGCGCCGCCCGCCCACCGCTCGACCGAAGCCCTCGCTCGTTCCCTCGCACCGCACCAGCCGCCTCGCCGTTTGATACCCCAGAAGTTCCCCACTCTCAGATGTCTGTTTCTCAGCATTTGAAGCTCCGCACAGCTCCCAGCTGGGACGCATACACACACACACACACACACACACACACACACACGCACGCAGCCTTTCCTCTCAGCCTAAATGGCTTTGCGGAGTGGAAACCTCCGGCACATTGTTAAACAGAGTGTTGTGACATTCTAATATCCAGTGGCAGCGGCGTGTGGAGCTCTCCCATCTGACTGACTGTCTGACTCTGTGTGTGTGTGTGTGTGTGTGTGTGTTTCGTCAGGGTTTTTTCCGCCGGAGCATCCAGAAGAACATGGTGTACACGTGTCACCGGGACAAGAACTGCATCATCAACAAGGTGACGAGGAACCGCTGTCAGTACTGCCGCCTGCAGAAGTGCTTCGGCGTGGGCATGTCCAAAGAGTGTGAGTCTCAGGCCCGGCCGAGCAAGCCCTCTCATTCTACAGTAGCGCATGCTCTCAACTGTAACTGAACTGTCTGAAAATGTGTTTTTTTGGAGAGGAGTGAGAGAATGAGTGTTCCCGAGGGAAGGGTGAGGGAAGGTTTGGAGGTCGGAGTGTTGAACAGCCACTGTTTGACATCGTGTTGTTGCGCAATGCAATCGCCGTTCCGATCCTTCACCACCGGGTCCAAACGCCAAACACTTTTTTTGTGGAACTTGTCGGAAAGTGTGGATTCAAAGGACCAGACGGGACCATTTTTGAACGTGCGTCCATGCACCGAACAGCACAGACGCTAGTGTCGGAAACAATGCGGGAAAATGCAAGCACTTGAAATAAGTAAGCCTGATTTCAGCGAGACGGGCCCCTCGTAAAGGGTTTTCACGGCGATCCGGAAGTCGCCATGTTGAAGGCGCTCGGCAAGTTGAACAAACACATTTGTATGTTGACTTGGCTTCGCTAAATTCGCTCAATTCGCTCAATTCGCTAAATTCCTCCGATAATTTATGGCCCTGTTCTCCCTGATTTCATCACTTTCGGCGGTCTCTGAAACTCTTTTTTTTCCTGGTTTGACGGACTATATACATATATATGCATACATGCAGCTCATAGGTTTTCCGGTCGTGATAATTCCCCTGCTCCACACCCCTAGAAATCCATCACATTAATGAACTCCCACTAACGAACGACCGAACCAGTAGGAGTCAAAACCGTGCATCTCCTGACGTTGTGGGAGACGACTGAGGTAAACACAACATTTCAGTGTTTTCCTCGCGTCAAATGGGGACTACGGGTATCTGGCTGTTTTCCCTCCTCTCCTCTGCCTCACGTGTCCTTATGAATTCAGTGCGACTCTCTGATGATGTTGCGCTTTGCCACATTTTGTTTTTCATCAGTTCCCCAACTTCTGCGCACCAGCCACTTTTTCGGGGGGGGAACATTTTCAATTTGTTTTTTTCCCCAACCCGTAGTTGTTTCCGATCCCCGCACTCCCCGTGCTGACGCGGGGTCGAATGAGGCAACGCGCCCAACTTGGAATTTCTTTTTTCTTTTTCCTCTCTCTCTCTCTCTCTCTCTTCAGAGATAACAGACTTCTGTTTATGACTTGCCGGGACTCTTGAATGGAACTGAGTCATAGTCAAGATGTCTGCTGTTTTAATGCCCCCGCTCACTGCATTTCGTGCTGCAGGAGGAAGACGTTCAGGGTTGCTTACAGTACCGGCTGAAAAATAGGCCTTCTATAAATAAATTGTGAGGAGAGAATTGGATATTAAATGCAAATGAACTGCAAATGCAAATGACTGTGAAGCCGTGTTTCAAAAGCGCCGGGAAAATACTGTATTGCTCTCGGAGTGCATTGCAAGGAGCGTTTCGACTGGATTTTGGCCCACATTTTCATCATACATTTTTTATCAGGTTTCCACTTGTAATTTTAATGAAATAGAAATAAATACCGGCATTTCTTCTCCTGAAAAAACACTGAAATTAATGAGACCTCTCTCGACGCTTCGTTAATTAAAGTGTTCCTGCTTTTTGATTCTCCTCAGAGGCACTCTGAGGAAACCTGTGCGTGCAACTCACAGAAGGGGATTCTTGATGTGAGCTATGACACTGTTGCCCACGGGAGTTTGCGTGTTGTGATGGAGGGGGAGAGAATGTTGTCTCAGATTCCAAATAAGCTCTCAGCTTGTTCAGTTATGCCGAATTGTCTTCATAGTGCTTTTATTGTTATTATTGGGGTAGGGGAACAGATGTACCTAACACCATGCCAGCATGGCCCGTGTTTTATCAGGAGTGTGTCTTTAAAGTTTTGTCAAACATTTACTCAGTGGCCTTTACGAGCAAACGCGAAAAATGCATGTCATAAATCTACAATAACGTTAGTTTTGCTGTGATCCCGGACTTTTCGGGAAGCGTGACTTGCTGCGGTCAGTGGCCTCATATCTCCCCCCGCTCCATTGTCATCCACAGGAACAGTTTGCATTTCACAGGTTATTGGCATCCTTTGATTGCATCAGCATTTATAGCTCAGGTCCACTTCATGCTCCATTAGCGGCGGGAGGGGGGGACCATTCTCTTCTCTTATGCTGTTTCACACCTCAGCAGAGGAGCCATGGAAAAGATGATATCATGATATCCTCAGGCTGTACCCCCCACAGGGTCACTGATGAGATAGGGAGAAATTTCCCTTTTCCCTTCATCTGCTGAAGAAGAGGATGGGATGGTGACTTCAGTCAGTCTGTGCCAACTAGATGCTGTGTTTAGTGAAGGCCCTGGGCATTTTATGGCCCATGGGGCACATCCAGCCCATTGGACGTCGCTGTCCAGCCTGTGTGCAAATAGGAAATTAGTCAAACATAATTACAAAACATGAAACGTCAGATTATCTTTGTGCTCTTACAAGGAGTTAAACAAACCATAAAGGTCTCCTAATGACCTACATGTGCATTTCTTTGGACTGTGAAAGGAAACCAAGAGAAAACCCATGAGAAGAACATGCAGATTCCACACAGATAGGCACTTGGTCTGACTGGGAGTCAAACTGTGTTAACCACTCCATCACTGTGTAACCTCTTGCTCCAGGTTCGCTGATCCCACTTTTTGTCACACAGAAAATAGGGACAGATAGGGATAATTATTTCCTACTAAGATCTGAAAATGTAGGTTACATAGTGACATCATGAATGCTCTGCATGCTGAAGGTCCTGGGTTCAATCCTTTGTCCCAGAGTGGGACAAAGCAGATAGCAGATAGAGAGAAGAGAGAAGGACAGTGACAACAACATCTCAGCAGATAGGAGAGAGAGAGAGAGAGAGAGACAATGACAACAGCAACGTGTTAGCACAAGGAGAGAAGACAGTGAAACCCCAACAGATAGAGAGAAGAGAGAGGGACAGTGATAACAACATATCAGCAGACAGAGAAGAGAGAGGGACAGTAACAACACCTCAGCAGACAGAGAAGAGAGAGGGACAGTGTCAACAGCAAAGTGTTAGCAGATAGAGAAAAGAGAGGGACAGTTACAATGGCAACATCTGGGCAGATAGAGAGAAGAGAGAGGGACAGTGACAACAGCAACATTTCAGCAGATAGACAGAAGAGAGAGGGACAGTGACAACAGCAACATTTCAGCAGATAGACAGAAGAGAGAGGGACAGTGACAACAGCAACATTTCAGCAGGTAGACAGAAGAGAGAGGGACAGTGACAACAGCTAACCCTAACCCGACAGCAGACAACAGATGGAGAGAAGAGGCCACCAGCCATGAGTTACAAGCTGTACGTACACCAGGTACACTCACCCGATTAGTGCTGGATTCCCCATTACATTTGAGTCTGCAAGCTATAGTAAGTGCAAAGCACATCCAACAACTGTATATGATTTAATATCTAAAACAATAGAGACAATTGTACTTTGGATCTAGCATGCGGATGTGAGTATCATTTTACAACTTTATGATAAGCATGGAGATGCAATTAGCATACACAGTCCTAACAGAATAGCCAAACTGAAAGGTCTATGTAAAAGAAAGAACTGCTCTAAAGCACCACAGTGAATACAAATGATTGTAGTAGCGTATTTAACACGAATGCTGCTTTCCTCTGTATCTTCACATGACTAGGCTTTCGAGTCCACAGGAATCGCACACATACGCAGTGAACAACAACCACGGTGTATTTCTCTCTCCCCCCTCATCTGTCCCCGCAGATTCATCAGATTAACGACTGATCGGGCAGCTACTCATGACACCCCGAAAGTCATGACCATTTACTGCGGGAAAAGGAAACATACAAAGACGCAATTAGCGTAATCGCATATGCATACACATGAACACAATCGTGTACCCCCCCCCCCCCCACCACCACCACCACTACACACACACACACACACACACAATACAATGTTCTCTTTGTGTTCCACTTAAAGCAGCAGTTTAGTTATCTCCACAGCCACATGACAGCACGAGTCCAGTGTCCAAAAACAGACGTTCTGATTCAGACCGCACACACAGCCCTGCTTACCACACTTGGATTACAAAACATCATCAGTATAGAGATCGGCTTTCAATGTGATATGTAGCCTACAGTGGGCATTCTCAGAGTCGAAGGAAACATATTAAGTGTTTCTAGATAGGTTTATGTATTCATTTCATTGTATTATACTGGCTCTGCAAGGCTATGGTCCATCACCTGTTTACTAGTGGCTGCAATTATCAAAACAAAATTTCAGATTTTCACAAAGCAGGTTTTTCCATCTGTCTCCCCACTCCCCCCTTCCAGCCTACCCCGCCAGGACCATTAGGGTAAAGTGGAGGCTGTGGTGGCAGCGGAGAATGATCATGGCTGCTTGACACCCACCTGCTTAGTGTTCAGGAGCTGCCATGTTAACTGCTGTGGCGAGTGGCCCAGGCTGCAGATAGATGGTGTTTGTTTACTGCTGCATCTGTCTGCACGCACAGACTGTGCAGGCATCGGCCAGTGTGCAGATGGCCGGGCAGCGGCTTCTTAGAAATGGCTGCAAGTTGTTGATCTGTGCGGCATTGCCCCCGAAAATAAGACTCAGCTTTGTAAAAAGGAATATAGAGAGGTAGGGAAACTGAATGAAGGGAGGAGGAGGAGGAGGAAGGATTAGAGTCCTGGGCAACTGAGGGATGGCAGTGGCATTCATAAAGGTATGAGGAGCGTATTTTACAGCATGTCTGAGCGCCTCTCAATGACACTTCATTTCTTGTTCTAACACTCTGGAGAGCCCTTCAGAAACAGTGCACACTCGCTCGATCCCCTCACTCTCTCGAAGCCAAACAAAAGACAGAACGCAGGGTGGTTTGGCTGCGGTTTGGCACTGTAGCCCCCCCCCCCCATTTTAGCCTTTTAGTGAGGGCATATCCCGACGAACAAGAGCCCTGTTATCAGTTGTATGTATGTCAAATATTCAAACATTACTGTTCATGGATCTTTTCTGATGAGAAAATATCAATACTCTATCTATCTATCTATCTATCTATCTATCTATCTATCTATCTATCTATCTATCTATCTATCTATCTATCTATCTATCTATCTATCTATCTATCCATCTATCTATCCATCTATCTATCCATCTATCTATCCATCTATCTATCTATCCATCTATCTATCCATCTATCTATCCATCTATCTATCTATCTATCTATCTATCTATCTATCTATCTATCTATCTATCTATCTATCTATCTATCTATCTATCTATCCATCCATCCATCATCCATCCATCCATCCATCCATCCATCCATCCATCCATCCATCCATCTATCTATCCATCTATCTATCTATCTATCCATCTATCTATCCATCTATCTATCTATCTATCTATCTATCTATCTATCTATCTATCTATCTATCTATCTGTCTATCTATCTATCTATCTGTCTATCTATCTGTCTATCTGTCTATCTATCTATCTATCTATCTATCTATCTATCTATCTATCTATCTATCTATCTATCTATCTATCTATCTATCTATCTATCTATCTATCTGTCTATCTGTCTATCTATCTATCTGTCTATCTGTCTATCTATCTATCTATCTATCTATCTAAATCGTGGGACGTTATCGAAGTGATCCTGAAATACTTGTCATCATCTCAGTGGCACCTGACACGACATTCTCAGCCATCACCCGGCGAACTTCGCATGGAAAGCAGAGTTGGAGGATGTAAACAGGCACTTAAAGCCCCCGTGAAGATGAGAGTGCGGAGACTTTTCATGTGAACACAGGCACTACGTTACGATGACAGCCTGTGCGCTGCATGGCTTCCCGCTGCCCCCTTTTGTGGGTATTAAAAAGCCGTATATTTTCACGGCCCCTTGTCCGATGCATCATTTGGATGTATCTGCTCATGCTCGCAGTAATTTGCTGGGGAGTGCAGTGGTAATTGATTGCCCCGGGTGGGCCGGGTGTTGGGGGGGGGGGGGGGGGGTTGGGAGGTGGGGGGGGTTGTGCTTACCACATCGCTGTCCTCCTAAATCACATCTCAGATCTCGGCGGCCTCTGCGCGGACCGCCACCCCCTCCCCAGACACAGTTTGTCACCTCGCACTGACAAACGACACTCGCGTAAACAGATTGTATGCCCCCCCACCCCTTCTATAGCATTACGTGGCCCCTCCCCGCCCCCCCCTCTTCCTCCATGGGGGAGTGAGTGTTTTGGTCTGTGTTGTGTGTGTGCGGGGAAGCAGCGGTTTCTATATATGCTGTCGGGATGGCACCTTTGTAATCACCAGTGTAATCAGGACAAAGCCTTTTTGCCAAGGCCGCGACAATAAGACACATTTTCAATTGTTCAGCCGGGATGAATTTGCCAGTCGGGGGGGGGGGGGGTGAGGGACAGCGTCATTTGAAAGCAATCCCAGCGAGAAGTGGGTACGAGTTCCTGAGTCTTATTGACCATCCAGCAGGCAGTTTGTCTGCTGAAGTGCCCCTTCTGCTGTAGTGTGGGGACAGATGTGGGACTGGATGTCATCACACATGTCTTTGTTTTGGTATTGAATATTAACGGGGATTAACACCTGATTTGATCCTTGTTTTTTTTATCTCAAAAGTCAACGTTTTATTTCTATGTGCATCTCATACGGCTTCCCTCTTTTTTTCCCCCCACCTCGGGATAAATAGCGGGGACTTGTAGCGCCGGCGTGCACAGTGGGATCGTCTGGCAGGTCCGCTCCCCTGTCAGCCGTGTGCGCTGCCGCTGTGTTCAGCGATTGCGACACTCCTCTGTAGAGGAGTAGCAAAAGCCCAGGGCTCTCCGTCCCGTCAGTCAAACCCCTCCCACTGCCCCCGAACTGACACCGCAAACTGTGACAACATACGTACGAGGTGAGGATCGACCATCAAAGCCATTCAAGTTCGATGCCAACACCTCCGAAATGTACTCATTAAAACTGAAAATTTCATTATCCTCTTGAGCGTAGACATTGTTGGTATTTATCCAAACCCCCTGATCCAATGTGCTCTAATGAAGTAATTAACATGGTCACTGTCACAGTTTGCCTTATCAACAGTCTCCGATCATATGTGATGTGGCCTCCTCCCCTGTATGTGTTGCCATATAATGGACATATGGGTCACAGATGTAGGTCAAAATGTATGGGGTGATTAATGTCAGGACGTTATTGCGGCTCCACAGCAGCGACAGCAATCAGCATGAATGAGGCCAGCGCCGTGATTCTCAGAAACAGATTGACTCCTCTTTTCATTCCGATTTGGATGATGGGCTGATGTTGAGAGCAGAGTCCGAGATGTGTGAGGTGCGTGTCCGGTCTCTTTCCTTAACAGGTGTATGGACTGGATGCATGGACTGCACTGGTTGGCACTGACTGGGACATGTGGTCAACATATCACAATACGGTTCGAAAATGATTGAGTCTTTTTTGTGGTCCAAGTACGTTTCTCAGAGATTTTCCAACTGTATGCGAGATATTTACATGTAGATTTGAACTGAGTGATGTCAGATAGCGTCAATGTTTGCCTTCAGTCCGGAGAGATTAACTAAGGCGTACAACGTTGTTGATAAAAGAGATGAGATATCTGAAGTAGGTTCTATCCGGGGTTAATGCCTGATTACGGGGATAAACACTTAAATCGTCAATATCATAACCTCTCTGACCATCAACACTCTCAGTCTGGAGCTGCTGCTGTTGGAGGGAAGGCCAGCCATCAAACGTTGTTTTTGTAGAGGCAGCAGCAGTAGGCCGCACGTAATATTGATCTGAGTCAGGTCCGTGATAGGTCCAGGATGGCTTTTGGATAGTGCCAAGCACAAGTGCTGAGAGCCAGAGCATCCATCGCTGATAAAAGTGAAAAACATGATGCGTGGTGTAAACGTGGTCAACCCTGAGCTCTGAAGCAGACAAATGCTGTAGGTGCCGTGAATGTAAACTTGAGGTTGGCTCTGAAATGAATCATCTTCCATGAACCCCTGGCTTCAGAATACTTGAACTCGATGGTGGACCGTAAGATGAAATGTGTCTTCATCCGGGCCCCGAGTGAAATCGTCATGAAGTTTCAAATGATGGAGGGACGAAAACATGGGGCAAAATGTACACAAAGCCGCCATGTTGCACGTCTGATCCCTTTGAACGTGCATAGTTTGTTGGCGCTCGGCTTCAATTCCATGCGGCACTGAGCAAAAGGTGAGGACTCGAGCTCAGCGGAGCCGAGGCTTCCGCCGTAGACTGTGCGGCACTTTGAAGCACTGCATATTCAGCGTGTCTGTTTGTGCTCGGAATAAGCCCAGAGTCTCCGCTTCCAATGCATCCATGTCGGAGCAATAATAGATCACGAGCCGGGCTTCAGTGCCTGCATATAAAGGACTGAGCTTCAAACTAGGGCAGATGATGTGACTGTTATCAGCCAGGGAGGGTCCCTCGGGTGCCTGAGCACTGACAATGGGCGCAGCTCTTTATCTACAGCTCCACTCCTTATTACAGTGAGGAGGAGGAGGGGGTGGGGGGTGGGGGGGTGTGTGCAGCTGATCAGACCTGTGATGCCGGCATGATCATGCTGTGAGTTGTGTAATAAAGCCGGGGTTGGTGTTTTGAGACCTCCTGCTGTGACAGACTTCAAAGTTGTGCACCTAATGAAGCGGAGCACTCCATGGACCGGGTTTCTCGGGGTTCACTTTACATACAAGCACAACAACAACCTCCGTTCGCTACTCTGGGACTCTGTCCCCGGGGCCTCCGCGCCAGGTAATTCTGGAGTTCTCTTTCTTTTTTTTTTTTTAAACATTTCTTCATCATCATTTTCCGAGCGAGGCTAAGTGGGTTGTTTTTTTCTCTCTCTTTTTAAATCCTATCCATCCTACGCCATAATCCATGTGTGGGATTAGAATGTATATTTAGATGATATGGTCAGGGGGTCGTCTATAAATACCATGGTACACTCAGGCCCAGTTGAAGGTGCGAATGCAAATGGCGACACTCCGCACAAAATGGAGCACATCCTCTCAAAGTCCTGATACTTTCTTCCGGCCGTTATCTATATTTATCGCCACGTGAACTCAAAGCGGCTCGTCTTTCGCGGGGAAAAGTCTACTGACAGTCTGAAGGCTTTCGTTTGACGTGTGATATTTGGTATTGCGTTCAGTCTATCTTTAGATAACAGCGATGTGTACAGTTGGCTCTGGCAGGAGGGACGCGTGACTGACTACTGATTGACGACTGTCAAACACAGTCACGCTGATCAATGTCTTCAATCAAGTACAGAAAGAACAATTGTATATATATAAACCATTACTACAACTACCACTACTACTATAAAGAGATATAAATATAATAAAATAGTGATAAGCAATCCTCCCTAGTTGTTATCTATTCCTAAAACCCAAATAAACAGACCATCTCGAAAAAATGCATTTCTTTTCGTGTTTGATCGCATCTTGCTCCCAGCATTTGTTGAAAATGTAGTGGCATGGAACAACGAAGCACTAAATTCCCAAGGAGTTTGGAGTCGCGCCCGATTGTGTGTGCGTTCTCTGACTTCAGCCGCTTGAATTCCTTGTATTTTAGACGGTCCAACGGATGAAAGTGATCGCCGGCTTTAATTCAGGCTTGCCACAGAAACCAACTGTGGCAACGGTGAGGCGGCAGAGTTTTGAGACATTTTTGTTTTCATCCTTTCTGGAGACTTTTGCCAGTGGTGCTAATCTGACAGAGAGTGATGGAGCTGACAGAGCGCGCTGCAGCTTTCTGAAAGTGAAACTTTGTGTCCTTAAGCAAAGGTTTAAAACTTGACAGCCCACTGCATCTCTTAAAAGTACCAGAGTAACCAGAAAAATGCTTACGCGCAGCGGCGCAGCTCTCCATTTGTCTTCTCCTTTGTTTCCCCTCCCCGCCGCCATCCACATTCCCTTTCAACGGCGGAGCCGTCCGCTCGCGACTCATTGTTTGACGTTAATCCCAATCTTTTGTTCTCCCTCAGCTGTTCGAAATGACCGGAATAAGAAGAAGAAGGAGAGCCCAAAGCCTGAGCTGGCGGAGAGCTACGAGTTGACAGCGGAGCTGGAGACCATCATTGAAAAGATTCGCAAGGCCCATCAAGAAACTTTCCCCTCCCTCTGCCAGCTTGGCAAATACACCACGGTGAGCCCCACGTCCACCCCTCTGCTGCTCTACTTGAGCACACGCGGTCCATAGCATTCTTCAGGTACACTTCTTTTGGACTGATAAACACGACACGGTTGCAGCGTCTCGGGCGGCGTTTTGCTAATGGTGCTGTACGAGCCGCCGCAAAGCGGCCGCGAGCCCACGAGCTCATAATGCTGATCGATCCGGCGCACCGTAGTCTAAATCCCTCTTAATGCAACACCGGAGTCCTGATGGACACAGCTGACTGTCCAGGCAAATCCCCACCAACGCTTCCCCTTCCTCTCCTCCTCTCGATAGCTATTGATTGGACATTAATTCTGATGGAGGGGCGGCAAAAGGCGTGCATCATGACAGCAGCGTCGGGGCGGCCGAGGCGTCACCATGACTCCCAGCTGCCTCTGGAGAGACAGCGAAAGAGAGAGAGAGAGAGAGAGAGAGAGAGGGAGAGAGAGGGAGAGAGGCGCTAGCAGGGTTTGTTTACCTCGGCGTGGTGCGACAAGTCAAAGAGAGATGTCAAGACGTAACAGCTGCCAACATCAAACCCTCATCGGGGAAGCGCTTGCCAGCATAGGCAGCTGCCGCTCACCCTCCCAGGTTCTGACACGACGGGGGGGGGAGAAGCGCTAACGGGGGCGAGCCGTCCGGGCCGCGTCCTCGTCAGCCCCCCCCCCTGAATGGAAACGCGCGGTGGAGGCTGGAGGATTTGTGCGCCGGGCCGCGACGGCTGGCGTTAAGCCGGCTAGCAGTTGTCAGGGCTTCGGAGGGCTTTGTTTCTCCCGCACGGCGTCAAGGTTGGGAATGACACGCCGCCCCGGCTCGGAGCCCGTCAGCCGGACACGTCAGGGCAGACACAGAAGTCGTCCCGGGCATGTCGCGCCACTCGGCGGACATCTTGGGAGCGCCGCCGAGGAGTCCAAGCAGACTAGACCCCGTTCTAAATGAACAGGACAGACCAGGGACTTAGAACACAGACGGAAACAAAACAACATTGACTTGACCATAGAATGAGTTTTAAAATGCTCTCTTTCCACAGGGAGTACTCAGCTGCGTAAGCGCACAATCTATGAATCTGAGGCCGGTCAACAATATGATTGGGCTATAATTTTCCCAGTTTGTGATGATCGGCTGTCTATGAAAGGGGGCAGGATTTGCGCCATCTTTTGCTCAGTTCGCTGTGATTGGATGTTCATGAAAGGGGGCGGGATTTGCGCTATCTTTCGCCCAGTTCGCTGTGATTGGCTGTTCATGAAAGGGGGCGGGATTCGCGCCATCTTTCGCTCCGTTCGCTGTGATTGGCTGTTCATGAAAGGGGGCGGGATTTGCACCATCTTTTGCTCAGTACGCTGTGATTGGCTGTTCATGAAAGGGGGCGGGATCACACCATATTTTGCCCAGTTTGCTGTGATTGGCTGTTCAAGAGAGGGCGGGATTCACACCATCTTTCACTCAGTTTGCTGTGATTGGCTGTTCATGAAAGGGGGCAGGATTCGCACCATCTTTCACCCAGTTCGCCGTGATTGGCTGTTCATGAAAGGGGGCGGGATTTGCTCCATCTGTCGCCCGGTTCGCTGTGATTGGCTGTTCATGGAAGGGGGCGGGATTGGCGCCATCTTTGCCGTTACGCATCTCCCCATGCACAACGATCTGCGCTACGGCGCCCCGACAAGTTCTGGCGGTATTGATCCATGTCGACACTCTCGAAGCTGGACAAAGACGGGCGAAAGGTGCGTCACGCGTCAGCGTGCGGAGAGCGTTCCTGACTCAGAGGTCGCACAGATGTGGAGCAAAGCCGCTGTGATGGATGCACGGGCAGCTGGCAGGCTGTAATGTGTTTGTTTTCCCAGGCCGACTTACACATAGATCACAGCCGGCGAAGGGCGAGCGCTGATCGACTGAGACAGTCCTCCGCCGGGGGAGGGGGGGGGGGGGGGGCGCGGGTTCTTAATCATTTGACGGCGCCGGTTTCGGAATCCTCTCGACACCTGTCAGTCACGCGGAATGCTGTAGACGAACACGTCGGCGGAGCGGCCACAATGTGCGGTGATGCCTCGCTTGTTGCGCTGATAGCTATCATTCAATCGGCGACAATGAACTGCAGAAAACGGAGCAAATTGGCAGCCATTATTCCCTCTGCGTGCAGCTGCCGCGTCGATGTACAGCGAGCCGCCGTCTCCGTGACTCTTTATTCCCCCCCCCCCCCCCCTTTCAATTTGAACACAAAGCTCCCAATCACTGTAACCCCTCCGCACTCCGCCCTCATCCCATTCGCCTCTCCCGCGAGACGCTTCCCGATTTCGCAAAAAATAAACAGCCGGCATCGGGGGCCAAAATCCACCGCTGAAAATAGCAGGACATAATGGGAGGAATCTTGCTCCCTGGTCATGATATAAGCCAGTGTTTGCTGTTTGTCGGAGTGGCAGTCGGGGCCCTCAGATAAAACCTTAATCTGGATCAGTGGTAATTATGCTTGCTCACAGGCTGTGAGAAGTTCCTCATTATTACAAGCGATTGGATCCTGATGCGCCTTTTGAGTCCTCCTCGTCAGAAACAGAAGAGGAGCTCCCGCGCCCCTAGATTAGGTTAAAGCTCCAATTATGTGGTGAAATATTCAAATCCTAGTCTGCAGCGATTTAGGAGTTCATTGCTGGGTGAGCGGAGATAGCGGCGCGAGTGAGAGGGCTTAGCTCCGCAATGAATAACGCTTCATTGACAGTGATGGCGATGAAAAACGAGCCTGGCAGTTTCAAAGGCAAAATAAAGCATTAGGGCCCCGGCGGCTGCGGGCGGTAGCCCGGGCCCCCAGATATTAGCCACATTGCGTCGTTTGTCTACCGTCGCTATTCGTCACAGGTGCGCGCCCCCCCCCCCTTCGCCCCCCCCCCCCCCCCCCCCCCCCCCCCCCCCCCCCGCATCTGTACACAGCGGCCCGCTGATGCACCGCGGCACGTTCTGCCCAGCCCCTCTCCTCCAACGTCGCAACTTGTCTAATTTGTTTGGATAAATGTTCCGAAATGAAATTAGAATTCCCCGGCAACTTCCTTGTTTCGCTCTATTGAATTATGGGACTTGTGTAATTGACTGAGATTGCGGCGAGGTGGGGAAGGGGCGGGGGGGGGGGGGGGGGGTCGGGGTGCGCAGAAAAGAAGAAATCCGACTGCGAATTATCTCACCCTCTCTCTTCCTCAAGCACCCCCCCCCACCCCCCCGTCCTCCTCCTCCTCGCTCACCCACCCTTTGTCTTCCCCCTGCCTCTCCGCCCAGAGGGGAGAAGCAAGACAAGTGGCTTTAATATCGGCCACCCTCAGCTCCCAACATATGTGCATTGTGCAAACACACACTTTCTTTCACACACGCACACACACACACACACACACACACACACACACACACACACACACACACACACACACGCAGGCAGACCTCCTCCCTCCCTATCACAGCGGACGTCAATCAGTGGAATGTGTGTCCGTAGTGCTGTTGTGTCGACTGCAGCTCGTTGTCTGTGATTTAAGCACGGCCCTAATGTGCCTCTCACTTAACCCCAGATCATATTTAATGATCTCTCTATCTCTCTCTGCCTCCCTCTCTCTCTCTCTCTCTCTCTCTCTCTCTCTCGGATGGCCACACAATGGATTGTTTCCTAGTGACACTGTCCAGCAGTGGCGGGGCTAACTGCCTCGCTGTTGACAATCCGTGTGTGTGTGAGGTGTGTGTGTGTGTGCGTGTGTGTGTGTGTGTGGTGTTGGGGAGGGCCCATTGATGTGCTGTGGAGCAGAGAGAGAGCTGCGCCGCTTGTCTCCACACTGACTGGTCGCAGGATTTTCAGCCATGGGTTGGGGCGTACAGTAAGCTGTCTACTGCACTTTTCTGCCACCAAATATGAGGTTTTCAACGCCGATTGGGAACCGGAAATGCGCCGGGTGGGTGAAATTCGAAAGGCCAAATGATAAAAAAAAAAGCATCCAAGGATCTTCATTTTATTTTGGCCCAGAATGAAATGAGTGTTGAAAGCCTAAAAAGCGGTGGAAATCGTGCAGGTGGAAACTCACACTTCCGCGTACAGTACTTTGATCGAACATTCGTGGCCGGCATAAAGGATGGAGCTTGTGGCGGAGTCAATTAAGTTTGCGGCCGAAGCACAATTGGCCGAAGAATAGTGGATAATGAGGTGTAGCCGGCTTTGCCCTTAATGGCCCGCAGATCCATTCTGTCGCTGACAGCAAATGCGTTTTCCGCGATCAGGACACAAGTCCATGTGCGTGACCTGTGGTTTCGAGAGTGACCGTATGAGAGAAAAAAGCGATCTTTCACCTTTTGACCTTCCAGCAGCGTAAAGAATAAAAGCTGCATATACTGTATAAGAAAAAAAAAACAAAAAACAAACGGTCAAGGTGAATCTCCTCACACTGGGCCTCAAGTTTGACAAAAGTCTGAATAATTAGTAATGAGATGAGTCTGCTTTCTGCTGTTCTCCTAGGTTTTGCTCTGAATTTTTGCATTCCTACTGTATGTGCTGCTCTTCCCAGACCTTATTGCCCCCTCTGCCTATGGGATAAATTACATGTCTGCAACACTGTCCTTATTGAAAGGCAGCACAGCCGCTGACAGCAGCCTTTATTGCCATTTGAAGGAACACAGAGA
Source organism: Karalla daura (assembly GCA_029224185.1). Classification (NCBI taxonomy): domain Eukaryota; kingdom Metazoa; phylum Chordata; class Actinopteri; order Chaetodontiformes; family Leiognathidae; genus Karalla; species Karalla daura. The sequence goes on along the minus strand of CM055205.1, from coordinate 3,164,874 downwards.
AGGTGGATAGAACCTAATTGAGCATTGTTACTGTGACTGTTAAGAGGGCATGTCTGTAATTTGGGCTGAAGTGCGCACACAAGCAGCCTGTTTGTCCGTGTCCCCCCCCCCCCAAAATTGAAATTAGATACAGAGCGTCACACCGCAGACTTCATTACTGTTGTTTACTCAATAAACAGTGAGTGTGTGGAGACACAAAACCCTCTTTGTCGCTGTCTCTTTGCAGATGTGCTTATGATCTAAAAGGGGGGGGGGGGGGGGGAAAGTCGGTACAACAGCAAATTAGAGCATCTCCGAGGCTCGTCTGCATCCCTCCTCGGGCTGAGAATCGTGCTGTGCACTCTCCTCGCATACGACAGTGCGTGTGCAGGCCCAGGCTGAGCGAGCGATCTTTTGGATGCTGTCATGAGGACTTTTTATATCCCTGTTTACTGTTTGTTTCTATGCTCAAGCTCCAGCCCTGTTCCGTAATGAGGAGCGGGGGGGTGGGGGAGGGGTTGCAGAGACACAGGGGTGGACTGTAAAAGGCAAACAGACATTTCAGAAAGCGAGAAACTGTGTGTTGCCGGTGAATCACTGAGCTTGGAGTGCCCGGCCGACTTTGTGCTCCAAGTTGGCATCAAGTCAGCGTCTGAGCATCTGATCATATCCGAGCAGGTCACAGGAAATAAAGGCAGTGAGATAGCACCGAAAACGTGAATGAATTAAAAAGAAAAACAGATCGCCCCATTGCTATGGTCCGCTTGTTACTCTGTGATCTAGCCGTGCACACTCAGTCGTGGGATAGCATGGGGGTTAGACGTCAGGTGGGGAGGATCGTCACCCCGACCCCCCCGGAGGACGGTCATCGCCATGACAACTGGCTGTCACTGAGTGACACACACACACACACTGAGTACTTACACATACATTTCCACTCTGGTGCATATATTCTACTCACACACACGCTTTACTTACACAAATGCATATTTTGAATGTATGCGTGCAAGAGAGGAATACGCATGTGTGTGCAAGATGAGAACGTATGTGTGTGCAAGATGAGAACGTAGGTGTGCAAGAACGTAGGTGTGCAAGTCTCTCACATATGCATGTGAGAGAGAGTGGAGGTGAAAAGGAAGTGAGTTTGAACGACCCAGAATGAACAACGTCTCGTACAGGGCTTCACAAGTGCTCGGAGACTCTGGTGGAGAACAGATGGGCTGCTCTGCGTTAACCAGCAGAAAGCAAACAAATGGTGGTGGGATGCCGCGCCCCGCACCATCAGCCGGCGCGCTCCGGAATTCCACTTTCTCCCAACCGGACTGTTTCCCCACCTGCCGCTCGCTCTCCAGACGGCATCCGTCACGGAGTCCTCGCCTCCAGTGGCACGTCCTCCTTCTCCCCTCCCTCCCTCCCTCTGGCTGTTTCCTGCCGTGTCACGCTCACACCAGCTCTGCTCGGGGTTCACTCAAACGAGCACATCGAGAATAAGGTCAAACAGATGAATCGGTTTTGGATTGAGAATCGGAGGACTTCCAAAAGGCCGAGTTGCTCCTGTCGAGAGAGAGAGAGAGAGAGAGAGAGAGAGAGAGAGAGAGAGAGACTTAAGCATTTTGTTGATTTAAGCTCTCATTTTTGAGGCTTTCTAACCCTCACTAAGTCATGGACGGATTGGTGGATGGATGGGATGGACTGTAAAAAGAAATATATAATTGAAACCTATCTGAAATGTTGTCAAACAGTGCAGAATCAAATGGTTCAGCTTAAAAAAAAGAAACAAGGGAAACATTACTATTGGAGGCTATGTTATCAACTTAAATATACTGCGCAGCAAGGGGTGCACTCACGCTCCATTTATTCTATGCAACAGAGCATCTACATACGTACAGGAACTACTGACAGCTTGCACAGGGTCCCATTTGCAGCCCTGGGTTTGGACTACCAGTCGATCAATCCACATTTGTGCTTTGAATCCCTTGTGATCAGAGTCTCAAACAAAGGCATCGTTATGACATTGCAATTAAGCATATTTGTATAGTTTTGTGAAAACTAGAGTGTGATGCATACAACATAAAACGGTTCATTTAGACGGCCCATTCATTCAAACGGTTCATTCAGAGCCGAGGAAAGCGCAAGGAGATCGTGGACCAAATCCATAACGGGTAAAACCAATAGAGAGAGAGAGAGAGAGAGACTGATGTAGAAGATGAGGGAGAAACTAGCGGAGAATGTAACCCGACATTATCAACATGTCGGAGAGTCTGTCTGGCAGCGAGCCTCCGGCCTGGTTGGCGCTTACGCTTGGGTTTTCTCCAAACTCCCTGCCACCCAAATGCGGCAGCGTCAACTAGTTTCCTACACTGTCTGTCTGTCTGTCTGTCTGTCTGTCTGTCTGCGCGCCAGACCTCGCCTCCTTTCCGACGAGCTACTGCTGGAAATGAGTCGAGCGCGCCGCCGCGAATTTTGGGAATGATCCGCAGTTGTCGGGGGACGCACAATGATGCCCTTTGACCAAAACCCGGAGTGCCGGCGATAAAGAATGTGTCAGGAGTGCGCATCATGTGGCTGGCTTTAATCACGAGGCCGTAAATCAGCATCATCAGTCTGGCCTCAGTTTGCACGCCCCGTCTCAGAGAAAGACTCCCGGGGCACCGGGAAGCGCTCCCCGTCCGCCGTTGCTCCCGCATCATCAGCCTCCCCGGCTTTCATCTGTCACTTCCTGTCTCCCCCTCCCCCCCCCCCCCCCGGTGCCTTCGCCTCACTTGTTCCCCCGCCACACGTCCCCCGATCCCCACGTTGTGCCGGCTCCGGACTGTGTGTGTGTGTGTGTGCGCGTGTGTGTGTGTGACTGTGTTAATGGCACCTCTGGCTCGGAGCTGCTCTGTGCTTGCTAGCTGTCAGCACTCTGCTCCCGCATCCCATCACCGCTCGAGCATCCCTCTGACACCACCAGGCTCATTAGCGCCGGGCCCAGCCTCAGCCTCGCTGTACTCCCAGCATCCAGCCTGCCGCCGTTTTCTCACCGAGGCCTATTGACTGTATGTAAGCGTGACACATATGGAGCAGCTCATTAGCAGCAGTCTGCGCTCTGACACACAAGCTACTGCCGCTTCAACCCCCCCCCACCCCAACCTCTCACTCTGTGTCTATGTGTGTGTGTGTGTGTGTGTGTGTGTGTGTTGCAGAACTCGAGTGCAGACCACCGCGTGAGGCTGGACCTGGGCCTGTGGGACAAGTTCAGCGAGCTGGCCACCAAGTGCATTATCAAGATCGTGGAATTTGCCAAACGAGTGCCTGGCTTCACAGGGCTGACCATCGCAGACCAGATCACGCTCCTGAAAGCTGCCTGCCTGGACATCCTGGTGGGTGCCGCCGCTTCGACCCACTGCGCTATGATATCGCAAATGCAGCTCATCCCATTCAAGTGGCTGTACGGTGGTATTCCAAGTCCAGCAGATTTGAATTCATGTCGCCCAGACAGGCCTTCTAACGCCCCCAGGAAATCCTCCTCAAACCTGAAGTTTCCCAGACCATGACATCACACCTCATCACTTGATAAGAAATGAAATTATGTTCTGATACTTTCCTTACTCGGAGGGTCAAAATTGACAAAACACAAAAAAAAAACGCTGCAACTGTGCTGTTTGGTAAACGACGGCGTCACGGAGGGCATCGTTTATGCATTCAAGGTAAGCCTGCCGCGTAGCTGCAGAATGCACAAAGCGGGAAGGTCATGTTTAATGCACGGCAAGTTTGTTTCTAAACTTCGGAGCGGATCTGCGTAAGTTTGGAGCGTCACGGTTTCATATTTTCACGGCTGTGCGGTGCACGGCGCTCCTGCCCAGGTCCGGTTCCGGCCTTCTTAAAACGTCCAAGATCCCGCTTCCCTGTAACACACAAACGTACACGGTTGGCGTTCCCCAGCGGCAAAGTCTATATAGAATATTTAGAGATCCCGGCCCAGGCTGCTTCACAGCGTGACACAGCAGCGCTACATCAACATGCATGTGGAGCGGATGGGGGTTTCAGCATCGGTCCACCCGATCCAATGCTTAGTCTCTAATTTCCCCCTCGTAGCTCGGCGCCTCTGAATCCACTCATTAGTTCATGTGTGTGCGTGATGAGATTTATCCAGTGGGGCGGCGGGTTTAACACCCGGGCCCATCTTTGACCCCCCCCCCCCCCCCCCGCCCCACCACCACCCAGTGGGTGACCCAGTCAGCCGGGCCGGCCGCAACCAGGGAGACGGGCTCCATCGATCAGGGCCGTCAGAGGGGGATCCCTGCTCGTTAGGTCACCGGGAGGCGGAGGGGACGGTCCCGGAGGGCGGGGTGTTTGCGTTTGGGGGGGGGGCGAACGGCGCTCCCTCTCCCTCGCTGCCCGGCTGTGGCAGAGCCGCCAGGACGGGCCGCCCGTTCGGATTCCATTCGCGTCCCCTCGGACTCCGCTTCCCCTCGACGGCCCAGCGTCACGTGCCTTGTTTCGCAAGGGCTCTCACTTTCACAAGGGCTCGGACAAATCCAGAAATTCAAATAATCACCTTAAAACGGCCCCTTTGTCCACTCTCAAAGAAGCTTAACTTGCCCAGTTGTTTTACCTAATAGAATTAACGCGGGAGACGCCAAAACGCTCCGTTTGACACGGCTACAGCAAACACCCTCTCCGGTTTGTTCTTTAAGTCGGATGTGGAAATCCTCTGGGCTCTGAATGCATGGTTTCTGAATAGCCACCAAGCCACACACACTTTAACATGAAGGTGCACGTACCAACACTCCTACCTCCCTAACCTTAGATACAGTGTATAACATAGTTACAGTGTAAAGCTCCAATGAGACAGACAGACAGTAGGCACACCATCTAACATAGTACCGTAACCTACATCATGCACATGATATTTGTGGTTTCTTGAGAGGTGATGTTACTGAAGATAATGCTGAAGATGATGAAGGAAGGTCCGCTGACACTGTCTTAGTTGCAAATAGGAGGTTTATTGCAAAGCAGAGCAGTATCAAACAAGCAACCGGTCTGCTTGGAGTGGAACAGCCAAATGTCCTCTGACCATTGTCTCCAAGCTCACACTTCTTATACCCTTATCACCCTTCTGATCTTTGGTGAGTCTCTTGATCCAGGCCCCCAGGACCCCTGCTGTGATCGGGTGCCGGCAGTCTTCTTCCTTACCAGCCCTACTCCTAATACGACCCCTAATAAAACATGCATCAGATAGTATGTATGTGACCCCCTCATAAACTTGCCTTTCCATTTGAATGGAGCTCGTAACTAACGCACAAACATATGGTCACAGACACACATCCTCCAGACACTACATATTATGAAAGCAATGGTTTCAGCAGTGACTACGATATGGGACGTATGTGCGTTTTTCAAACAGGAATTTGCCGCCTCTGTCTTGACTGTGTTTACCAATCATCAGTCCCGTGGTGCGGGAATGTAGAATAACATAACGTACATGCATACCCACCGATACCATTAAAAATGACTTCCCAGCCCACGATGTCATTCACGATTTATTCATGTTTACTGGCAAACATTCCTCGTAATCTGGCACAACGACGTGCAAATGTGAGAGAGGGAGGGAGAGAGAGAGAGAGCGATACAGGGGCTCCAGATGTGGCGTCGGAGGCGTCGCCCCGGCGGGCGAGGTGTCAGCGGCGAAGGTGAACTCCGGGGGGGACACCGAGGTGGGGGCGAGGGGCGGGGGAGGGGGAGGAGGGGAGGGGGGGGGGGTGAAGAGTTGAAGGCCGACTGTGACGAGTCTGCGGCTCCGGCTGGCACCGGCAACGCTTCTGTTGCGAAGGGCGGCGCACAATGGCTGCGCGAGGGAGCGTCGGAGGGGGAGATCAAACGCTCCGCGTGTATGTGCGTGCGCGAGCGGGCGCCTGTCTTTGCGTGGGCGCGTGTGTGTGTGTGTGTGCGTGCGCGCGCGCGTGTCTAAAGGCGGGCCTGGCCAGCCGGTGCGAGTCACCGCCAGCAGCCATGTTTTATTCTGTTTCATGTTGCAGACACGCCTGCCACTCACTGTCAGAGCCGGCCCACTCACATAGCTTCAAAGGCCACCGCAGGCTTCACATCCAACGTCGGCCGCTTCATTAGGTGTACACACACATACACACGCGCGCGCGCGCGCACGCACGCACACACGCGCCAGGCAGCGGGGGGACCCAGAGGTTGCTCTGTGAGTGTGTGGAAGGTCATTGTCAGACCCCGCTCAGGCAGACTGAGGCAGACTCTGCAAACTCGACAGAAGGCAGAGGACGGAGCGTGTTCACTGCATATCGTACCGACTCACAAAGCCTTATCTCCCGACAGATAATAGGCCTGAACTGTACTCCTTAATGATTCACATCTCCAGAGGTGAAGTTGATCGCGTTTGTGTTTCTGTCCCTATTCGTTGTAATCCGTGAACTAGAAACGCTGACAGTTGCATCAAAAGGTGCCCTTAACCTTTGAAAGAACTGAAACAAGCGTATGTCAAACTTCCCTCTATCAGACCCACAAGAGGAAGTTTCCCTGGGCAGCACTTGCTTAAGGATACCTCAGGGGAGTCATGGATTCAACCTGGTCATCGTAGATGACATCCGCCACAGTATCACTTCACCCAGTGTTGTAGAATTACAAGTAAAAAGAAGTACAAGTAAAAAGGCTGCTTAAAATCAGTGTAAAGTCACATAGTAATGCAAGGAAGACATTACTTATATAAGCACCGCATCTCATTTTAAACAGCAAATGGTACATCCACACATGCATATATATACATGTACACTTACAGGCCGTGTTGGCTCAAAAAGCTTTGACACCCTGTCTCTCTGGACACCTATAGCAGCTGATTTCAGCATGGACAGGTAAAACCGGTGATGGATGGTTCCCGTCTGTTAACCTCTGAGTTACAGGCCTAGCGACTTTCCTCTGTGTCAGCGCTAAAACACTGTGCTAAAAGCAGCGTGAGATCCCGCGGGGGCTCAGGGGACGATGATTTGCAATCACACGTGCAGTGGATCCGCCCCGTGCAGATTTCCATGCCTTTGGCAGGCTGTTGGAAACTCGGCGGGACGTGAGTGTTGCTCACCCTCCTCTCCCCTTCCCCAGATCCTGCGCATCTGCACGAGGTACACCCCCGACCAGGACACCATGACCTTCTCCGACGGGCTGACCCTCAACCGCACGCAGATGCACAACGCTGGCTTCGGCCCGCTCACCGACCTGGTGTTCACTTTTGCCAACCAGCTGTTGCCCATTGAGATGGACGACACGGAGACCGGCCTCCTCAGCGCCATCTGTCTCATCTCTGGAGGTGGGCGAGAGGGCAGAGCACCGGGAGTATATTGTTGGGGGGGTGGGGGGGGTTGAAATGCCTTGTGCATAGTCTCACCCAGTCCTATGTGCCCGCGCAGTTTTGCCGCCACAACCTTGTGTTGTTTCAGGTGAATATTTCCGAGGTTTTAATCACGAGTCAAGCAAGGGGGACGCCTCGGCAGGAAGGAGAGAGGTCTGTGATTTCCTGTCTGTGGTCACCCAGTGACGGTGCGCCTCGGAGGCAGCCCAAGACTGCAGAGCGTCTTGGGAGAGAGATGGAAGGGGAAGACGGATGCAATTATCCCAGTCGGATGTAGTCGACTACCCGTGGCTACGGATTTGATTTCCCCGTATGCTGCGAATTTGTCTCACTTTGGAGAGGCACAGCAACATCTTTACACGTTATATGCATCAGAAGTGTATCACAAATGATATGTATGTGCCTGAGCTACGGGTCGCGTGATTAAGGTGCGATTTAGACTTCGGCAAGTCTCATTTGAAAGGTATGTAGATCTAGCCTTTACGTAACCTCCTAAGCCCCCAGGTTGGGAAGTATTTCAGTTATCGTATATCGGCAGCTCCAGCCAAGAGCCCTCAGCATCTGCCAGCGGGAAGCCACAACGCTCCGAGACAGAGATGTCAAATTAAAGGCCCGATCGCGTCACGTGTTCAGCATGGGTTCCGATCCGGCGCACGGGAGCGGAACCCACGCCGAGTGGAGCGGATCGAGCGGCCCGCTCCGCATTCAGATCGCGCTCGGCCGCGGCCGCTTGAAACGCAGCGGCCATCCGCAGCATCGATCCCCTCGGTTTAAACATTGAGTGGAGCGGCAGCCCGGCTTGGGAAGAAAGCGAGGCAGGCTCGGCGGGATGCCCGGAGCAGGTCAAGCACAGGTTGAGGAGCAGAGAGACACACATACACACAGAGAGAGAGAGAGAGAGAGAGAGAGGGAGAGGGGAGAAGCTGCAGCGTCACGGTTGCCACGTCGGGATGAACATGCAGACATCATCACGCCGGTCTCGCCTCTCGTTACGTCTGCCCCCCACCCATCTCTCCCAGGCTCCCCCGCTACGGTGTTTTCGTCAACCAATACATTCTTACACGCTCTTTTTTTCCCCCCGGAGCTTTCTCAAACGTTACATGCTCTTGCGTAATCCGCGGGCCGAGCGAGCCTCCGCTCGCATCCCCGATCCCATACCCCGGCAGCAGGTCCGGCCACGGCCCATTCCAGAGCACACACTGCCACCCCATGGCCTCATCCCGTAGTGTGGCCGTCTGGCATGTTTTCTCGCGTCTCTCTCTCCCATTTCAGTGCTGAGGACGCACGTTGGCGCGAGCATTTTTTTTTGAAGGAGGCAGAGACGGACTGGCCGGTCAGTCCTTTCAGACCCAGTGCTGCTCTGGTCAGTGCGAACATAAGTGAATGTAAGGAGTGGATGACTACAAAGAACAAGAAGCGGAGGCATCCGCCACACTTGGTTTGCCACACCTCAAACGTCCTTCAGCTGCATTTCAAAACATTTCCTGTACGCAGTTTTTACATAAAATCTCCCATCGCTCCGAGTGAAATGCCTTTGTGAAGGGGGTTTCTTCGCAGCCGGAGGTTTTCGTTGCAACCGTTCGGAAACGTTGCTCCCGAGGGCCGCGCGAGTAATGTTTCAAGACGCGGGTGGGGGGGGGGGAATACGTACCTGCCTTAAAAGTTCGACCTCAGTTCCTACGTTTCCAAAGGGCCGCTACGCGAATACAGCGGCTTGGGGAAAGTGCGCATGCACACTTCTTGCACAGCTACCTCTGAGCCCTGACGCCCGTTCAAGGCTGTCACCTTTAAAGACATTGGTTCGTACCTGCGTTTTTTTGCGCCCTGGGGGCGGCGGAGTCATGCGAGAGCGCGAAACGCGGCGCCTGGCACTCGCAACAGCTCATTTGGGTTGAATAAGCCGGGGAAATTGCAGCGCGATGAAAAGCGAAATCAAAGCCGGGCCCGGGCCGGCGTGGCTGGCGGCTGGGGATGACGCAAAACAAAGTCGAGGAGAAGCCGCAGACGGGCGGCGACCAGGCCGCAGTCTGAGGTGAAGCCCGCGACGCTCTGCGATGGGAGGGGGGGAGGGGGGGGGATCAGAGTCGCACAGACGCTGCAGGATGAGTGTCTGAATGCCGCCTTTTCGCCTCCCCGCTGTTTGTGACTTTAAAGAGCTCCGCTATCGGAGATTGAAAAAAAAAAAGGAATCGAAATTAGTTTTTCTGCCCGACTTATCTAATTGTATCCATCTCCGCCGTATCTCCTCCGAGGCAAATGAGTCGCCGTAATGAGATAAGCTCCTCCGTCTTAATCGAACCGGGCTTCACGCTGCCATACGTCTGCCGCCCTCCGGCCCGTCTGAGGGAGATGAAGCCGAGACGCGGGTTTATCGCAGCCGAGCCTCAACGCTGACTAATGTGCGCGTGCGTGCATGTGTGCGTGTGCCAGACCGACAGGACCTGGAGGAACCCTCCAAGGTGGACGAGCTGCAGGAGCCGCTCCTGGAGGCCCTGAAGATCTACGTGAGGAAGCGTCGGCCCAGCAAGCCTCACATGTTCCCCAAGACGCTGATGAAGATCACCGACCTGCGCAGCATCAGCGCCAAAGGTGGGAGGAGCAGCAGGCCCGCGGCTCCAGCGCCATGGTCCGATCCCAGTGTCCCTGTCTTCAGACTTGGTCTCAGTAGAGGAGTGTTAAGCTGCCAGCCGTGCGTGGTTAATGACCATGCATGTTCATGTTTCGGGCTCTTTCTCTCAGAAAACATGAAACGAGCATGTCTCCACAGGCAAAGGTCAACATTGAACGTGCCCTGGGTCTAACCTGAGCACCTCTTAAACTCTGTCCTGAAGTTTTTCGAAGTAATCATCTGGTTTATTATACAAGGCTTCATTCAGCAGCTCTCCTCAGCTTCTCCTCAGATTTAGGTCATCTTTTTTTCTGTTTTCCATTGTCCCGAGGTCACACTTAATTGCCTCCCTCGCTTTTATTCTATTAATTCTGTTTTTCTCAAATGTTTTTTGCCCCAGTTACTTTTTACCATTACAACAGCACTGCCTTCTTCCATTCGCTGTTCCCCGTTTGCCGTTCTCCGAAACAGCTTAACGTTGCCTGCACTGTTTGAACAAAACTAATAATTATGGATATTGGTCCCCGAGGGAGGGTTACGTTTGGGGGGGGGGTTTGGGCGCTGTAGCTCAGGAAACCATTTGGGGTTGTGGTGGCTCACTGAAGGGCTCCTCAGCCATGGAGGGGATTAGAAGCTGGGGTTTTGGGTCGAAATCCTGAAGTACACTTCCTGACCCCCTACTACTGACATGGAGCTTACAGAATGTAAGGGTTGTTCTTTGTTATTATACACAGATATTTTGGCCAGATCCGTTCCTCCACCATGATGGAGACCATCAGATGTAAGAGGTGTAAGGCGACCTAGGGTTCAGCGCATACCTGACCGCGCTATGCCCTGTCCCTGGTCTTGCAGGCGCAGAGCGCGTCATCTCTCTGAAGATGGAGATCCCGGGCTCCATGCCGCCTCTCATCCAGGAGATGCTGGAGAACTCGGAGGGCCAGGACGGCCAGAGCAGCGGCGGCGGCAGCTCCAGCAGCAGCAGCAGCAGCTCCACCTCCAGCTCCAGCTCCAGCTCCAGCTCCAGCAGCGGCAGCTCCACTGGCGGCAGCAGCAGCACGGCCGAGGCGGGCAGCAGTCCCAGCAGCAAGGGGGACAGCCCCAAGCGAGACGCACCCGCCGCCTCCACCGCCTCTGCCGCCGAGGGCTCTCCGGAGTCCGCGGACAGCGAGGGCGCCTCGGCCACGCCGCCCGGCGAGCAGCCCTAGGGGTCCGCCGCCAGGTGCTCCGCAAACTCTCGGACTGGGAACACTGGGGCAAAGCGCCGCCCACCTGTAAACCCCGCCCCGCCTCCCCGCGACCCTACCTACCCCTCCTTTGCTTGGTATTACGTTATCTTTATGTCCCTGCCCTGGTTTTCTCCCCTCCCCGGAAAATGACCCAGCCTGAAAAGAAAAACGTCAAAAACACGGAGGCCTCAAAGGATCAGCGCTTTGTGTATAATTCTGAATTGAGCTCTTATTTGGCGTGGCGTCCCCGGGGCGAGGCCCCTGGCTAACTGCCACAGATGATTCTCCTCAGGTCTCCTGTGTAAATTCTTATCTGCATGACGGGAGTTTGATAAGTAGTTTTACTCTCTCTCTATCTCTATCTCTCCCTCTCTCTCTCTCTCTCTCTCTCTCTCTGTCTCTCCCTCTCTCTCTCTCTCTGATCTCATCTCCTCATCTCTTGTATTGTTGGCATACGGCCATTGTACATACCATTGTATGGTTAGATTATCTGTTTCTATGATAAATTTTTGTGGTGCTTTTTTCATTGTCTTAAATATTATCTCCGAGGCGCTATGTCAACGGTTTAAAGTGGGACTGATCGTAGGTCCCCCTCAAAAAGTTATCTAGAATGTTATTGCGTATAGACATTACGGAAGTCTAATATTTTATATTTGTTCCGATATTTAAAGCTGTCTTTTGTCTTTTGTAACACCTCTCGGTTCATGTCTCCGCATGAATGAGCGTACGTCCGTACTGCCAGAACGCGAAGCTCCGTCCCCACACTTGCGGGCCCGCGTCTGTCCCGCCGCTTCCCCCGAGCCACGAGGAAGCGGCGGGCAGGGAGCCTTCGCTACACACTCATCAGGCCGGCCGCGTCCGCGACCCGCCGGGACCCCGACGCGCGAGATTGGATTAACAACGAGCCGGCGGCTGCGTCTCGTCAGGCAAACCAGTTTACCCGGGCTGTCAGAGCGGATCGGGAGGATGGGGTGGCTGAGAGAAGCCAGAGGTCTCTCCGCGGCGGGCTGCGATCGCGCAGAGCACTTTTTTTTTTTTACATCCGTCCCGGACAGTGACTCGACTTCAGACCCGCGTCGCACTTTATCTCCCAAGTCAGTAAAGGTTGATTCTTTGAGGTAAAAAAAAAAAAAAAGGCCCGGCTCGGCCACTAACCTGCTCGCCGTTCGCGCGGTCCCTTTGTCCGGTGGGCGAAAGTACGGCTGAGTACAAAAAAAAAAACGAGAAAATGCTCCCGTTGCGAGGGAAACAGCCTCATTGGGGGGGACAGGGGGACACAAATATTGGCAAGGGGGGGACGAAACGGAGGCGAGCGTGGGTCGCCGAGGCGGACGTCACGGGTCGGCGTTCTCGCGCTCCCGGTCTGGCCGGTCCCCCCCCCCCCTCCGTTAACGAGCTGGGCCCGCGCCCCGCTGTGTCCGGGAGGGAGAGGGAGAGGGGCGGCGGTGGTGATGATGAGCGCTAAGGCGCAGCGAGGGGGGGGGGGGGGGGACGCCGCAGATCCAGTCGCACCCGGCGGTCCGGCCGGGCCGGAGCAGCGGGCCGAGCCGGAGGCGTGCGCAGCGCTCCGTCAGGGTTAATGGGCTTATTCCGCCCTCACTCCCGTTTACGAAACAGGTTTACTACAGCTCCGGCCCGCTTGCGTTTCCCCGAGTCCGGGAGCTCGTTCCTCGTCGGCTTGTCCCGTTATTGTAGCAGAACGGGAGCTGGGACCTGGCAACGTGGCAGGAGAGGCTTAAAGGAAGCCGGACAGGGAAAGAACCACTCAGATGACGGAGTTAATCAGCCGTGGTTTCATAATGTTCCCAGTGAGGGGGGGGGGGGGGGGGGGGGGGGGGGGCAGCAAAGCACTCGCTGTAGTACTTACCGAGACTTTATAGAGGTCAGATTTATTTTGAAGAGAGAACTGAGAGGAACTTTTCAACAATCCGGTTCAGTCAAACTGAACTGTTGTCCAAACAGTGCAGCTTCCTGTTTCAGTTCTTCTGACGGAGCAAAGGAACATCAGTATTCTCAGGTAGAGTAGTGGCTAAGGTGGGAAATGTGAGGTGTTGAAATGGTGGCCCGGCCCAGTTGGACCTATTTTCGGTGACCTGTCGGGCTCTGAGCTGTCACCCAGACTTGTAAACGCAGTGAAACCTTTCCGCAGCTTCTCTCCTCTCGCTCCAGGGCCACGTGTAGCACTCGTATGGTCCCCTCCCAACTGCGGCTTGCTGAGCTTTCGGATCACAGCCCACGGCGCAGAGTCACCCTGATGAGTGTGTATCTCCCGCTACCGCTGACCGGGCTCTACTCGACGCACACAGGCTCTGTTGCGGCCTTAAGAAACCGAGCCCCCCGCCTGCTTCTCCCTCCCCTCTCGGAAGTGTCTTTGTTTAGTGTGAACCGGTGAAACGCGCCGCTCCAGACTGGATTGTACGACCGATGTAGAAAGCACATGGCGGGGTTGGATCCGCCGACCCTTCCCTGAATGTCCGCCCTGCCCTTCAGACTTGACCGCGTACGTAAAGTACGCTTAATGACGCTAAAGGAGATTCCGGATCGCTTTTCACACCCGCTCCCTCTGAGCGGCGTGCTCAGAGCTCACGTGTGATACTGGACGATGAGTGACGACAGGGGCGGTACTGAAGCACTTAAACACACCGGACCATTGCAATGTAGTCGCAGTGCTGGGAGCCAGCCGTAACCGGAGAGAGCCAGGGAGTTGAAAGTGAAACACCAGAGTGACGAGCTGTTTCGAATGGATTCCAGATTGGATTTCGTAGCCTCCACAGCTCCACGTTCAAATGAATTGGCCACAGGGCAAAGCAGGCGTGCGTCGCCCCAAATGCAATCGTGACCATGAGTGTTGCAAATCTGTGCTCTTGGAAATGCCAGTCGGCTAGAAAGTGAGCTGTGCGTCTGCCCCGGCAGCTATTCCTTCGCCCGGGAAACGACGGGTGCCAAAACAATGGCAAAACCACTGTTCCCCATTTGTTCAGGGGGCTTTCGGAAGCCAGCGGTCCACATCAGATATTTGGTTGAAGGCTAATCACCTGGAGTCTCAAATCACTCGCTGATTTGAGACGGCCTATTTCCCCCAAAAAGAAAATACAACGAAATAATCTCATGCGCGCAAACTGCAGCCAGTAGTTCCACCGTGCAATGCAATCTTGCGTTCCACTGATGCAAAAGTTTCCCGGGCGGCACTCCGAGTACAGTCAACTGTGGTGAGGACACAGCCGTTTGGAACCCAGTCATGTCTGGAGCTCCACTTTAAGCACTTCTCACCCTGGTCGGGGAAAAAGTGAAGCTCCGGATGAATTCCATTTCTCACTCGCTCCCTTTGACAAACACACAGGCGGTTCCGAGCGCCTGGCCCTCGTCGCAGAGATAGGAATTGCGTATGAAACGGCGGCTCACGCGGTGACTCATTCGGCAGTCAGCTCCTGGCATCTGATCCAAAATTGGAAAGCGAGACGAGCCTGTGGGGCTTGTGAGGGGTTTCTGGGTCTCGGCAACGCATACTGTAATACAAACCCATCCGCATCCCATCCCTGCTCAGAAACACATATCATAAGGGAAACTAGACTCAGTTTTTCTTTCTTTCTTTTTTTTCTCTTTTTTACCGTGTCTGAATGTGAAACGTCATGGAATCTGTCCGAATGATATGCAGTGTTACGGAATACTTACTGACTTCTATCTCAATGTAACATATATGAAGTGCTCTCCCTTGGTTCTCTCTCTTGCTCTCCTGGTGAGAGATGAAGGGAGGCATCTTGGCTTTCTCTTCTTGTTTTTTTTTTTTCTGGGTTTTTTTTCTTTTTTTGTTGTAGTTTTGAAGCTGGAAAGACCTTCACAGCCGAAGAATGTCCACACTTGCCCCCCGGGAGCGTCAGGGGCGTTATCAGTTCCTTTAGGACACTACTTCACAATGCTGAATTACTCTTGTTCCTTTCTGTTGAATGTTGTACCGACGTAACTGTAATCCTCTACTATCTAGCTCACTGCAGAGATGTTATATAAATGGTGTGTGCTTTGCATTCCAATTGGCAGCTCTGTGGAAAAGACGCTGTTATTTGTCCTTGGGAAAATCAACTCATACTCAAGTGTGGAAAAGGAGGATGAGGAGGAGGAACCGGAACCCCGGGGTGGGTTAACCTGGGCATCCAGGTCGTTACTGAGGACAGTGAGAGGAGGAGTGGGACGACTGAGTCACCTCTGCACCCGGCGTCATCCGTTCGTTCTGTTCCCGTTCCATGTCAGACAACAGAGCTGCTCCCACCCCAACTCCCCACCCCCCCCCCCCCACCCCGACCAGGAAGCTGTCACCAATCAATCAACCCCAATCAATCGACAGCTACTTGGCAAACCGCTCATCTAATACGCTAGGGTTGGACCGATAACAGGGGTTTGACCTCACAGTTTGATGCCCGCATCGTTTTCCAGACACACCCGGACGTTGTCACTCTACCGTGCTTTCATTTGACACTGCTTTGATTACACTTGGGGGATCCTTCACTGTTAGTCTCCCGACATCAGTTCCCAACATGGGGAATCAAATCAGCCCCGCATACTGTATCAGTCT
>CM055205.1:3085760-3149043 GCA_029224185.1 Karalla daura | reverse complement strand
GGATGATGGGGATGTACCACTCGGGCTCCACCTTCTGGTTGTCGTCGAACAGGAACTTGAGCAGGTTGCAGTCCACCGCCGGGAACAGCAGCTTGGCCAGCGGGCTGAGGGGAACGGGGGGGTGGAGAGAGGGGAGGTTCACTCTGGGGGTCCGGCCCCCCCCCCCCCCACCCCACCCCAGCGCCTCGCGGTGCGGCCGCCGCCCCTACCTGAGCATGGTGAAGATGTAACGGGGGCTGGCGGCGTCCTTGCCGCCGTTGATGCGCGTGCCGAACTGGCCCAGCGGCTGCAGGATGTTGATGTTGTTGCTGCCGACAAAGTTCTGCGCCAGGTTGACGATGGTCATCATCAGGGCTTGCTGCGGGGGGGCGGGGGGGGGGGAGAGAGAGAGAGAGCAAACACGGTGGGCGGTAGCTCGACCCACAGCCGAGAACGGCATCGAGCAGACGAGGGGGAGGGGGGGCCCTACCTCCCCGTGATGGTAGGCCGACATCTCGGCCACCGAGCCGGCCAGCTGGGCCACCTTCACCTCCCTCTTGTCGTTCCTCTTCATGCAGGTGAACAGCACCTTCCTCTGGCCGGGCTTCAGGCCTGCCACACACACCACACACACACACGCACACACGCACGCACACACGTCAGCTAGAGCCCAGGGCGAGAGAGGAGAGAGAGAGAGGGGGGGGGGGGGGGTGTACGCACCGTCCACCAAGGACGGAATGGACCTCTCGTTGTCCGAGTTGGAGAACAGGATCAGCTCTTTGTTGATGAAGTCGTTGTAGGAGAGGTGCTTGGTCTGCGTCCCGTACAGGTATTGCTGGAGGGAGAAGAACAGAAATCTGAGCGGCCGTGGCGTCCGAACGGCGACTCCTCCTCGGGCCGGGGAGCGCAGGCACGGACCTCGGGCAGGCCGTGCATCCTCCTCTGGCGCCGGTCCTCCATGAAGTTGGTGAGCCACTCCTTCCGGTCGTCCGTCTTCTTCTTGCTGAAGGCCTGCAGCACACGCGGCACACGTTCAGCGCGCTCACGGAGGCCGGGGCCTGTACGCAGGACGGAAAGGACAGGCCGGGCGAGGCACTCACCAGCGTGATGGCGGCGTCGTCCTCGGCGCCGCTGTATCTGAACATGATCCGGTGCTTCTCCATGTCCGCGAAGTACTCCTTCGCCTCCTTGCTCGTGCTCGTACCCAAACCTGAAATGTCAAGTCACAGGGTGTAAATCCAAGGACGTTCGAGGGGAGGAGGGGGAGGGGGGGGGACGAGCAATGTGTTGCCATCGGTAGATACGGGGGCCGCGCACCTTTGTAGTACTTTATATGCCAGGTTTTGTAGTTCTCCGTCTGTTTCTTCCACTCGTCGAACTCCGGGATGCTGTAGAAGGCCAGCTCCTGTTTGTTCTTGGTCGCCTGGAGCGGACAGATCGACAGTGACGTGGAGAGTCCAGCCTCGTCCAGTCCGCCCGGGCACTTTCAACCTGCGATCTGACCCCTCCCTCCACCCCCACCCCCCCCCACCCCCCTCCAGCGCCGTCACTCACTTTGACGATGGGCGTGATGAATTCCTCCAGGAACGTGTGCTTCAGGAGGGAGGGCCAGTTGTGGTGGAAGAAGTTGATGAGCAGACCTTTGATGTGGGAGCCGTCCTGATCCTGGAACGGAGCGAGAGAGGTTGGAACGGCGCGGTTTAAAAACGCAGACCCGGCTGCCGGTCACCCCCCAGGACGTGCGGGCGGGTCACCTGATCGGTCATGATCATGATCTTGCCGTAGCGCAGGCTCCTCAGGGACTCGGGGTCGTCGTAGCTCTTCTTGTACTGGAGGCCGACGATCTTGATGATGTTGTTGATCTCGGCGTTCTCCATGATCTGTCGGCAGAGAGGGGGGCTCCCGTTAGGCTCCCGTTTCCTAGCTCCTCGGGCCGGGAGGGGGATCTCCAGGGGGACGGGGGGTTGTCCGGCCTCCTACCTGCTTGTGCGTCGCCTCCCTCACGTTGAGGATCTTTCCTCTCAGCGGGAACACGCCGTAGCGGTCCCGGCCGATCACGCCCAGGCCGGACACGGCCAGCGACTTGGCCGAGTCTCCCTCGGTGAGGATCAGCGTGCATTCAGAGGAGTGCTTGCCGCCTGCAAACGCGGACAGGGCAGAGAAACCTCTCACCACTGGACACCGCTATCTGCATATCACATGTGTCCTCGCGATGTCCGACTGGAAAACATCCCAAGCAGGTACGTGCAGCGTCTGGCCTCCGCTGCAAGGTCTATGCTACGCTGATGCTACGTGATTGAACACATGCTGCGTTGCTAAGAGCGGCCCATGCATTGTGGGCGGGTTTTAGAGGGCGGGGGGGGGGGCGGGGGGGGGGGGGGTGGCTCTCACCGGCGTCGTTGGCGTCGTCCAGCTTGGGGATGCCCTTGATCTTGCTGTGCTTGACGGACGAGCACTTCTTGTTGAGCTGCGTCTGCGCCTTGAACTTCACCCAGTTGAGGATGCTTCTCCACGATGCCACAGTTGGTCGCCTGTCGGGAGGAGGAGGGGGAGGAGGAGAGGAGGAGGAGGAGGAGGAGGAGGAGGAGGGGGGCGGGGCAAGACAGACAGGAGGCCGGTTCAGCACCGATGGCCGGATGGCCGCTCGAGGCGAGGGACCATAGATAAGGTGGCGGAGGCGGAGGCGGAGGCGTCCTTACGGCCCGGACAAACTTCTCAGACAGAGGGCACTTGGACCCGAAGCTCTTGGTCTGGAGCGTCATGTTCTCCTTGGTCTGGGAGTCGAAGGAGGGGTTCTCGATCAGGGCGTTGACGAACACCCAGATGTGGTTCTTCACCTGGGGAAGGGACGATGGCGAGGAGGCTCGGGTCAGACTACGGCACTCCCCCCCCCCCCCCCCCCCCCCCCCCCCCCATATTAGAAATGCGGCGACACAACCCCACCTGGAAGGGCTTGACCGAAACCCCGGCTTTGTTCTTCTTCTTCACCACCTCGATCAGCTTGGCCACGATCTGGTCCACCACGTAGTCGATGTGCCTGCCTCCCTGGAACACACACACACACACACACATAGGGACGTGGAGTTAGCCAGCTCGGGGCGTGCCGCGGGTCGGGCGGACGTGGCCGTCGTGTGCGCCGGCCGGACACCTTGGTGGTGGCGATGCTGTTGACGAAGCTGATCTGCTGGAAGCCCTTCTCGCTCATGGTGAGGCACACCTCCCAGCGCTCGTTCACCGCCTCGTGGACCACCTTCAGCGCCACGCCCGTCTCGTCCAGCTTGTCCTTCACGTACAGGTCCACGTAGCTGCGGAACCCGTTCACCTTCACACACGCACACACAGGGGTCAGCTCCGGCGTAGCCTCTTTCGCCTACGGGGACGGAGGGGGGTGGGGAGGGAGGGAGAGGGGGGACGGAGGACTCACGGGGAGCTTCTTGCCGTTGAGCGTGACCTTCACGCCCTTGCAGGAGCCGGCGACGTCGTACGCCCGGCGGGTGAGCAGCGCCACGATGTCCTTGTCCAGTCTCTCCATCTTGAACTTGGACAGGTCGGGCTGGAAGGTGACGCAGGTGAAGTCGTCCCCGTCGAAGAACTTGATCTTGGGCTCGGACGTCTTGCTCATGTTGTTCTGCCACGTCTGGGGACGGGAGCGGGCGTCAGCGCGCGCACACATACCAGGTAAGCGGCTCGCGTCCGGCTGTAAGGGACGTTGTTTTTCTCCATACTGGGGGTCGCCCGAAACCTAACAGCCGTGCGCGGATCTTGTCAGACGCCCTGGCAGGCAAGTTCCACCCCGGCTGTGCTCACTTCCACCGGTGACCGAGCAGCGGGGTCTCACCTCTGGTCCCGCAATCGTTCCAGAGGCAGACCGCTTCTGAGAGGAGACGGACCCCGCGTGTGTGCGTGTGTGTGCGTGTGAACCCCCGTGAGAGCCGCGCCCAGTGGTATCACCCCCCCCCCCCGGTGTTGGAACACTCCGTGACGCATTCATGTTCGCGCAACTTACCTCAGCCCGGACCACTTTGCGCGCGACCCCTACAAAACAGCGGTTAATGCGGTCGTCTGCCACCGACGCCTTTCTCTTCCACGTTAATGCCGCTCACAAAGAAGAAGAGGAGGACGCGAGCCCGGGCGGCGGGTCTCCGGGCCTCACCTGCTTGAAGCTGTGTCTGTACTCCTTGCAGGCCGTCTCCACCGTGAACTTGGTGCTGAAGATGTTGCAGAGTTTGGCGCCGTAGCCGTTCCTCCCGCCTGGGGCCGGACGGACACGGACGGACAGACACAGACAGACAGACACAGACAGACAGACACAGACAGACAGACACAGACAGAGAGCATGAAGCAGACCGCGTCGGCCTCTGTGTGAGAGGCACAGGGGGAGCGGGGGGGCGGGGGGTGGGGGGTGGGGGGCTCCTCTCACCCGTGACCTTCTTCTCGTCGTCGTCGTAGTTGCTGGAGGTGAGCAGGTGGCCGAAGATCAGGGCCGGCACGTACATCTTCTCGTCCTTGTGCTCCACCACGGGTATTCCTTTCCCGTTGTTCCACACGGATATGGTGTTGGACTCGCTGGAAGGGGGGGGAGGGGGGGGGGGGCATCACAGAGAGCAGAGTTGTGTTACAGAGGCTGAGGGGGGGGTATGGCTTCCTAGAGGTAGCCGTAGCTGAAGTGGTTGATAGGAGTCGTTGATAGGAGTCGATCGATCACTCACGGGTCAATGTTGATCTTGATGCCGGTCATGTTCTTGTCTCTCTGCTTGTTGTCTGCCGCGTTGACTGCCGGGGAGAGAACAGGACGGGTCACGCAACAGGGCTCGCCGCAAGTCTTCACTGTCTACCAGTCAGAGTGCCTGCAAACTCCACTACTCCTCGTCATTTGTCAGCTGGGGAAAGCCGACTGGACGTGGGAACGACTCCTCTGTCAGCTTTTCATCTCTCACTGATGTCCCCGATCGAGGCGCGCAGGCCGCGCGCATACACAGACAGGCACGGAGAGGGAGGATAATCTCCGCTGAGGCCCGGATCAATAATAATGGGCTTCGGTGCATAGCTTCAGCGCATAGCCTTCTTTAAGGCCGAAGAACTCACAGACAACCGAACTGTGCCCTGTGCTTCTATTCACGGACAGAAAAGGCGCAGCGCCACTCACCGAGGATTTCGTCGAAGATCTTGTACAGCCCGGGGACGTAGGTGATCTCCCTCTGGTTCATGCCGACCTCTTCGTCGAAAACCCACATTTGCTGCGAAAGGGCACGCGTCAGACTGTGAGTACAGGGCGGCGGGTGGTCGTTGCACAGCGGCTCAACACACCAAATACCCGACACGCGAGAACCAATGAAGAGTCTGGCCTGTGTCGTGGTGGTCCGTGTAGCAGCTAGGTAATGTGACCGACTGTTCCATCTATCGTGAGGGTGGCATCCGAACCCCGAATCTATGTCTAAAAGCCCTTTTCCTTTGACGCCCGTGAACCTGTCGTCCAGGTCGTGGTAATCATAGGCGATAGGAACAGAAAGGCTTGTATTGAGACGCAAACGAGGGGCCCGATTCGTCACACCTTTGGCCGCTGAGGCACAGCGACTCGCGTTCTAATAGGGTTCCTCCCGGGGTTTAAAAAGCAAGGGACCCCACCCCCCCCCCCACCCCCCCCCACCCCCCCCCCCCCCCCCCCCACACACACACACACACACACACACACACCGAATCACAGCTGAGGAGGCCTCCTGGTCGAGAGGCCAAACAGAAGCCCACTCGCCCGGGATCTCCCCGATCCCACGATTGGTTCGATGCCAACAGCACCGCAGCTCCATGAACGGTGGAATAGGAGGGAGAGCCGTCCCTCCCGATCCCCGCGCTGGTCGGTCGGGACTCTCCACTCTCCTGGGGTCGCACGACACGACATCATTCTTGGAGCCGACCAATCTGTCCGTTACTTCGAATCGATCAGTCGTTTGGTGCATAAAACGAGGCAAGAACTATGAGAATTGACAATGCCAGTCCCGCCGAAGCCAGGATAGGGTCTTTGAAATGACTTTTGACGCAAAGTTTGTTCGGATTTCTGTCGTCGGGGACTAAAGGAACCAGACTCGGGAGCCGTGCTGGGGATGTTCTTCAAAAACCTGGGAAACTGGAAGCTGCAGCGGTGGTCGCACGGGGGTTATCTGTCTGTGACGAACACCGTCTGCGCGTGAGAGGGACCCCCCCGCAGGGGCCGAGGCGGCGCCGGACCCACCTGGGTGAGGGGCTCGACGGAGCCGATGTAGGTGTCCGGACGCAGCAGGATGTGCTCCAGCTGGGTCTTCTTCTGGTACACCCTCTCCACGGACATCTTGGACAGGGCCTTCTCCTTCTTGGAGCCCTCCATCTTGCCGCCGTCACCTCCTCGGCCGTTCGCAGCCTCCTGTTTTAGGGGAGAGTCGTGGCCGTTATCAATGCAATAATACACGCTGAGGCGACCTGTCAATCACTGTAATTACTATATAATTACTGTAAACTAATGAGCACCTGTGGAAAAATATCTATTATTTATGTCCATTGTTAACCCAAATGTTGATTCAATTATCAACGCACACATTTCAGTGTAAGTTCTGAATTCTTACTCAGTTATAACAGCTACCAGTGAACTTAAAAGTTGGCAAACGACACTTGTATCGCTTCATCAAACCCCGTTACGACCATGATCTAACGCTTCATAGCCAGAGACTTAAAATGAGGAAACCTTTAAGACACAAAACTGTCCGCATGCGCTTGCACCGCAAGTCCTAACTTTTTGGGGAAACGGAATACAATCAGTCAGGGTCGTGAAACTTTTGGCGAGCAATCTTTAAAGTCTCAAACGATCGCTACCATCTTTTCTTGTTTAAAAACCACTTAAGAGGCGATCTGAACTACAACCCGTGACCCCGGCCACCGAACAATGGGGGCACACTGTTTACAAGACCCACGGGGGGGGGGGGAGAGGAACCAGCATCGCCATCATTGACTCCGTTGAGAGGATTAGCCCCGGACTGTGGGGTTAACTACAGCGTTGCGATCGGATGGACAGCTGTTC
Source organism: Karalla daura (assembly GCA_029224185.1). Lineage (NCBI taxonomy): Eukaryota > Metazoa > Chordata > Actinopteri > Chaetodontiformes > Leiognathidae > Karalla > Karalla daura. Next base: position 3,142,019 of record CM055205.1, on the reverse strand, counting down.
GTCAGACCTTCCAGATTCGCAGTGTTTATAACGGAGGCGAACGACAGGAGACCACGCAGGCGGACACCGCGTACTACGCCGCTTACTACAGCCCGGTGTTCGCTCCTACGTAGATCCCAGCCCATTGAGGAAAAAGTAAACGTCCCCTACGAGCGTGCTCCGGAGGTTGAAGATGTAAAGATCGGCCCCGCTGCGGCGGCAAACTAATGCATTCTCAGAGTGAGATCTCTCCGCTTCATCCCCGGTCCAAGCAGACGCGGCAGTTGTAGGGGTCGGGCTCTTTAACCCGAGACCGGACACTTCTCGCAGCTTTGCGAGCTAGCGAAAGCTCCCGGTCGCTCGGTTCACTGAGCTACGGCAAAGGGACGACTTGCACGTGTAATAAAGGCGACAATACGTATCAAAATGAGGCTAATTTAGTAAGTTAGTAGTGGGGCAGAGGAACTCACCAGCCAAGCCAGCCCCCCGCTTCCTGCAGCGCCGTTGGACATCTTCTTTTGTGGTCCTAATGTTTGTCTTCAAATAGCTTTAATCCCGCCGCAACTAAAAGTCCGCCCGCATAACAAACGTCTCAGTGGCTGAAAGCTCCCCGGGCCAGTCTCTGTGCCATGTTCTCGGAGCGCCGGGTTGGGTGGAAAAGCCTGTGAGTGCAGCAGGGGGAGCGGAGCAGGCAGTAGGTGTCTGGGCTATTGTTAAAATCGACCAGCGGAGGCAGAGGGAGCAGGCCTGAACTTCAACAAAGATGCTAACCCGGCTACTACTGCCAAATAAATACTGTACAAAACGCACGCGCTCGGTAGGCTCCCTATTCCATCGGGGAACCCATCCAAATCAAGGCGGAGTTTAACAGAGAGGCTCCGAAAACGATAAATACTTAGATACTTTTCATTTAGAAATGAAACGAAGATCGGCTAGCAACGGCGGCGGCGGCAGCCACTGTCCGGCTCCTCCATCTGCAGGAGAGACGGCCAATCATCTCCCAGATGGAACAGCCAATCACAAGGCCGCATTTCAAAGAGAGCCGGCGCCTCGGCCAATCAGAGCGAGGCAAGAATCGCCGAATTGTCCGAGAGCGGACGGATAGAAATGGATAATTTGCGAGCAGAACGCATGAAATGGTGTGAATAGTAGCGCAGGCCAGATGGAGAGATTGCTGCAGTTTGTGCCAATGAGATAAATAAGATGAACAGTGGCTCCGTTTAAGTCCTCGAGTGAGTTATTTGTCGAATGAAGTCTGGATGGTTTGCTAGGTGTGGCGGATGGTCATCTGGGCCAGTGCTGGAGGATACACGACACATAATATTTAATACGCATTTTACACTTGACTCTACTACCACCAGACTGCAAAAATAACTTTATTGCACCACCACATGTTTTAACCCACTTCCAAACTAAATTGCCATCATTGTTGCGTCATAGATTCAACACTTTGACCTTTGCCGACAAGGTGTGAATGTAACCCACCCAAGAATCCAGTGATAATCTGTAATAACAGTTTACTACGGGTAGGAGGGCCGGATCGACCCAGCTTCGCTGTGAGGAATGTCTCCATGCATCACGAATAACACATTCACAGTGGTTGCAAATGTAAAAAAGAAAAACAAAAACAGGAAACTATGGCTTTACGTTAAGAGCTCTTTCCAGATAACACAATTCTCCTGTTATATGGCTCACTAACACATCGATAAATCAAATGACTGACAATATATGTACACCTGTTGGTACATAACTCATGTCTTCATTCATATTTCACTGGGTTGTGTTAATTTTCCCAGACTAACAAAAATTCAAATATTGCACAGACCTGTCAGAAAAGAACCACCGCACACAGAATTACCCAGAACCTGTCAAAACGATCACCATTTTGCAGTCCCACATTTGTTTGGGAAAAAAAAGAAAAAAAAAAGAACTACTGCTGGGCCTCCTCTAAGTGGACGAGGACTTCAAACAAAGACTCCTCCGGTTGCTTCAAACTCTGCCTGAAGAGTTGAGAGTGCTGCCATGATGCGTCTCCGTCCCCTCCGCTGAGTCCCGCAGCCACAGTGAATCCTGAGGAGCCGGACGCACCCTGGAAGGACTGCATCCTCCCATCTGGAAGGCCCAAACCCGGCAAATTAAGAGCAATCACGTCAGACGATCTTATTTGGGACATTTTTTTAGCGGAGTGTCTATTGCGTAACCATACCTCCAGGGAACTCCGTAGTGGTCTGGCCTGCTTGCAAGTGCCAGCAGACGTTCCCGGAATGAAAGGTCTGGCTACTGGCCATGACGGAGACGGACTTTATTTTCAGTCCCGCTGGGGAAAAGTCGAACCTCCAGCTGATTTGTCCCGTCAAGGAGCCTTCCGTTCGGGCTATGTACGCCTGAAGAAAGAAACGCATCGTTTCGTTTTGAGAGTCATTTCGAAAACAGACACGTTGGGGGTCCGCTGGCAACGCTGAACGCACCATCTGCCAGTCACTCTCCACCTTTCTGAAGACCGACTCCTTCCTCCAGACGCACCGATCCCAGCTCTGAATGAGCTCCGAGTCGTTAGACACGCGGCAGTACTGGTCCTTGGCCGCGTTGTAGCGCACGTGCAGCAGCCTGTCCGTCTTCTCTTTGGCGGTAGGGGTGAACACAAAACCAGCAGCCTGAGAGAAACGGAGGCACGCGCCGACGGTCAAGCGCCGATGCACACATGGATCTTAATCTAGCTCTAGGGAATGGCTGGAGACCGTAGAAGCATATAGAGTAGAATACAGCGCACCTGTGTCGAGGCCCCGGCGTCCACTCCTTGGGTCTCCCCCCGTGCAATCCTCCAGGCTAGAGAGCCGGAGTTGCGGCCGCCCAGCTCCCCGGGCTTGGGCTTCTTGGGGGAGATGAACTCCACCAGTTCGACCAGCAACCTCTCCGTCAGCTCCTTCTTCTTGTCTGGGCTCAGGGACTGCTGCCTCTTCAACACCAGAGCAGGGGAAAGGCGGTTAGAAAACTGCTCTGATGATGTGTGCGAGTGCTCGAAAGGGTTCGGACATACCGAGGCATTGAGTCCATTGATGGTGTGCAGGAGCCAGGCCTCCTGGACCCGGGTCCTTCTGGATAAAACCTCCGGATGCTTGCACGAATACCTCCAGGTCACATCCACCACCTGCGTCATACACACACACAAGAGATGACTCTTGTATTTCCTGTTCACGGGGAATTTGTTGACACGGGCACGGTCGGATTTTCGGTTTGCCTGACCTGGTCCTTGGAGAAAGCCAGAACATAGGCTAGTTTCTTCTCCCAGCCCACTTCATACAGCAGCGGCTTGTCGCAGGCATTCTCGCAGGGGTCACAGTGCAGCCACCGACGCTGAGACACCGAGTAGATCTCTGTCCACACGTGGTCTGAAAAGGCAAAACAGATAAAAAACAGAGAATATAGAGTCACCACACCTGGGTGAAACAGCTTCCTCACACTTGAAATTCTTTGCAAAGCAGCGACAGATCTAGAAGTCAGTCATGTCGGTACCTGTGCTGTCCCAGATGTATCTGGCCTCGAGGCCCAGGGCTCTGCAGCACAGGGTGAAGCAGTTTGCCCACTCCCCACAGCGCCCCCTCCTGCTTTCGAGAAGCTTTTCGGGATTATTGTACCTGGTTTGAAGAACGTATGGAGGGGGGTTGGGGACATGTATCAAAAAATCCAAAAACTTTCAACGCAGCAAAAATCGACCACCCAAGATGTCACTCGGGCACACCTGGGGAATCTGGTGGAGAGCCGACAGCTCTCACAGTAGTGGTTCTCCACGCGCTGGGCTCCCCAGCGGAGGTCGTCGGTGGAGGGAGCGAGCGAGCCCTTGTTGTGGGTGGAGCCTCCGCAGCGGCTGCAGGCCAGGCAGTCCACCCAGGAGAAGAAGTCCTGCTTGAACCAGCGGAGCAGCTCCAGCACCAGCAGGTCCTCCATGCCGACTTTACATTCTGGAAGACAAGACCGCAAGTCGGCGTGCGACCTCGGACGGCAGGACGATGCAGATGCACATACGAGATTCTCTTCAATAAAGTGAATGTGAGAGAGAGAGGGAGAGAGGGAGAGGGAGAGATCACCTGGGTCTGCCTCTTTTGCCTCTTTCAGTTTGAGCTGAGCAGCGGAGGACAGCTGCTGATGCGGGATGACGCCCCTGGCTTTCTGCTGCAGCTCGGGGTTTTCATACAGCATCACGTGTTGGAAGTTGGACTGAAGGGTCACGAAGAAGCTCATACTGTTCTCCTGGTGAGGCGGACAGGGAAACGTCCACGTTAAATAACTTCTCCTGACTTGCAACGAGGACTGCGTGGGCACGTCCTTACCAAGGAGGACGGCTGTGAGGGCGGTGTGGTCACTGGTGGGCTGGAGGCCCCAGCAGGGGCCTCGGTTGCAGCGTCCGGGGCCGAGGCCGAGGCCCCGGCATGCTGAGCAGCGGCCGGGACGGACTGCCCCCCCCGCAGCCTCCGATCCCGCTCGGCTGCGATGGACTCCCTGATGAGCTTCAACTGCTCCACCGAGGCAGACTTGGGGAACACCAGGTGGGTCTCAGCCTGAGAGAGAGAGGGGGGGTGCAGATGTCAAGATGAGAGTCCCCGTTTCACGGGACGCTGGCACAAATGGCATTGAATGTATACCGAGAGGCGTTTACTGATTACCTCCTCGAATCCCATCTCGAAGAGGCACTCCACCGCACCCTTGATGGGCAGCAGCTTGGTGGAAAAAGTCGGGTTGCCAATGCGGATGGATCTGTACTTTTCCTCATTGGGATTCCTGTTGGAGGGGATATATCGTCAGACAGAGCCGCTTTCGAGGCCCTCCAAGCAAAAGGCTCTGACTGAAATATTGTACGCTGGACCTTGAATCCCCTTTGGGAGCTCCCCAAAGAGTTCAACAGAGATGGTCTATCTGTCTGTTTGTCTAACACCTAATGACCATCCGTTAGACTGTGCAAATTGTACAGACTCATTACATATTAGATATTTAATGTGAGTATTCATAAAATAACCATTATCTCTGTACACACAGCCTCTGCAAATTTGCACACAGTCGTTTTTTTGCATTCCACTCTCACAACTGTTAATGCCTCTTTCAAGCAGTCTGGAACTTTTCGGCACACTGGCGTGAAGGAGTTTTGTAGTTGCGCTCCTGCGACGGTTACTTAAACCGAGGTTTCGTTCCGTCTGCTTCTTTTCAACTGCCGATGTTCCAATCTGCGACCTGACTTTCCGGAAAGTTATCTGCGCAGGGATCGAGAGCTTTCCCTTCACACGCGTCGCTGCACGATCCGAAGCTGCGGATCTGTGAAACCTGCTTCGCCAGTGCACGGAACATATTTGCCGACCAAAGACGAAGGCAGAATTTAACAACCGCGGGCTGCCTCCCGCTGAATCACTCACATCCTCGATCTCACACCCGAGCACCACCGAATTCTACCATGTTTCCCACGCGTTAGCGTGTGTTAACCTGCACACGCCGACAGAAACGCTGCGCGTCGGCGACAACGGGCTGCGAATGCGAGGCGCTAACCAGGTGTGTTTGCACCTGTCCGCTAATGGACACAGCCCCGGTGACACATCTCGCCACTCTCACTCCCCCCCTCCTCACCTCAGTATGTTGTCCGCGTACGTCAGCAGCAGCTTCGCGGCGTCCAGGAACGTGTCATTGGAGTTCTCGCAGAGAGCCGTGACCGCAGGAGACACAGTCATCCCGGAGCGCGTGGGTCGGACCTCACCGCGAACTACTGCTGAAGCTGAGGCTAATGCTAATGCTAATGCTAATGATAGGGGAGTGGAGTCCTGGCTATAGCTGACCTACCGCCGCCTGAGTAGATACATATTTGTTGTGGGGGGAAAAAACATTTATATCGTGAATTTATTTCGCCGCTTATTTATGTACATGTAAATGTATGTTCATTCGTATTTTTAATTGTGTATTATCGAATGAGTAGTCCGGCGTTCAGAGTAGCTACCTCATGAGAGCGTCAGGCAGATTCATGGATGGAATGTTTACATGAAGTAGCCTCCGATCTGTAAGTGACAGACTTTGGCTTCTTTTTTTTTACTACTATTTACCTGATATTAAGGTGGGATCGGAGCTGCAGGCACGCTTTGTGTCTCTGACAGACACGGCATGTCTGCTTTAACACTGAGCTGCTGGACCAGACTGCAGCTGAGAGCACTGATCGCCAGATCTCTCCCTCCACATGTTGTATGTGTTTGTCCTCCACAACAGTCCAGACCCTGCAGCTCTGGCAAAGCCCAGAGGAGAGTGGTTATTACTGGTATAGGGTTGGTATGTCCACTGGGCACAGGGACCGGCCTGGTGTGGGAGCGTCTGATCCAGGGTCAGACGGGGATCGTAGCCCTGGAGTCAGAGGAGTACCAGACTGTTCCCTGCAGAGTAGCAGCACTGGTTCCCAGGGGGGATGGACCGGGTCAGTTTAGGGAGGAAAACTTTGTCTCCAGAGGAGAGATCAACAGCATGTCCCCAGCCACTGTCATGGCCATAGGAGCTGCTCAACTGGCCCTGGAGGACTCGGGATGGCACCCCCAGACCGTAGAGGAGCAGCTCCACACTGGGGTGGCCGTTGGTATGGGCATGGTGTCACTGGATGAAATAGCCCGCACCTCGGCTGCCTTCAAAGAGAGGGGATATAACAAAGTCAGTCCCTTCTTTGTGCCTCGCATCCTGGTCAACATGGCTGCCGGGCACATCAGCATCAAACACAAACTGAAGGGTCCCAACCATGCCGTCTCCACGGCATGCACCACTGGGGCGCACGCCATAGGGGATGCTGCCAGGTTCATCGCCCATGGGGATGCAGTTGCCATGGTTACCGGAGGGACCGAGTCCTGCGTGGGGCCTCTGGCAATAGCCGGCTTTGCCCGGGCACGCGCCCTCGCCACGAAATGGAACGACAATCCCCCGCAGGCATCGAGACCGTTCCACCCAGAGAGGGAGGGCTTTGTGATGGGAGAAGGGGCAGCAGTGCTCGTGCTGGAGGAGATGGAGCACGCCCTGAGGAGAGGAGCCAGGATCTATGCAGAGGTCCTGGGGTATGGACTCTCGGGTGACGCAAGCCACATTACAGCGCCCACTGCAGATGGAGATGGAGCATTCAGGTGAGAACCCATCACACGTGCTCCAAAAGCTGAAGTCTGAGTCTCCAGATCAACCTGTGCTTGTGGCATGAGAGATTTCACTCCTCATGTTTGTGGAATGCTGTGGAGGTTGTTTGAGCTTGATGCAGACAACCCCACAGAACATATAGAAGTGCACCCACATTGCTCTTACTGGACTAGGATTTATTATCTCGGGTTGAATGAGTCTAAGTCAAGAGGTGCAAATGAATTTGAATGTACAAGTCTGAAATGAAATCCTTCATTGTGCAAAACACGAGATAACACCTTGTGATTATTCTGTGAGCCTTTGTTCCTCCTCCCAGCGCGTTGCATTCCTAAGTTTTGTGCTACCTCTGTAAAACGTGTTATTTTTCAATCTCCCTCTCTAAGAACAGCAGGAAAGTAAAGACGTGATAGTTTCCCTTTACCCCTCTGCCGCTGCCGTTGCAGGTGCATGTCTGCAGCCCTCAGAGACGCCGGCGTCCCGCCGGCGGACGTCACCTACGTGAACGCCCACGCCACGTCCACGCCGCTGGGCGACGCGGCGGAGAACGCGGCCATCGAGAGGCTCTTCCGGCCGGCCCCGGGGGGCCTGGCCGTCTCCTCCACCAAGGGGGCCACGGGCCACCTGCTGGGGGCTGCCGGGGCCCTGGAGGCGGCCTTCACGGCCCTGGCCTGTCACCACAGGGTCCTGCCCCCGACGCTCAACCTGGACCGCACCGAGCCGGACTTCCGCCTGAACTACGTCCCCTGCTCGGCGCAGCCGTGGCGGACCCGCCGCCCACGCCACGTCGCCCTCACTAACTCTTTTGGATTCGGCGGCACCAACGCCTCTCTCTGTCTCGCCAGCGTCTGATTGTTACTATTATTTCTTCTTTTTTAGCAACGGTCAGTGTTCGGGATTGAAAGTGCAGATTAAACGCAGACAAAAAGCAACGGATCCTTGTTATTCATGTTTACGTCTCCATTCACACATGAGAATGGTCATTATAATGTTTAATGTCAAAGTAGCCTCCGGTATGGTCCGTTCCCTTCATGTCTGGATGGAGGATGTTCAGAATTGGTCACCAGGGAGGGACTGATAGGTTTGATTCGTTTCAAAGTCTGTTCTGCACCCCACTGTCTATTCGTTCAAGGAACGTAGATGTGAACAAGAGATGTGTGACTATTTATTTTCAGTTTCTAGATTTGTTTCAATGTCTGCTAAAAATAAAATGTGAACAGTGAAATACACTGTCGCGTGCAGTAAAATAACTGTGGCCAACTACGCTGTTTCGCTTGACCCAGATGGGGGGAAGAAGGGGGTGTTGGACGCACAAATGTTCCTATTCTGAGACGACAAAATGTGAATTGCCTCGAAACCTCTTCAGACCCGACCTGCACCATAGCATTGCACGTTATGCGCTGCACATTCAGGAGTACGCGCCTCTGGGGCTTCCACGTTGTTTTGCAGCCACACGTGTGCGCGTGCCGATGTGCTCAATGCCGATCTTAAACGCCGCACAGGTGAACACAAACAAACAAAACGCATGATTTGCCATTATCTACGCATCCCTGGGGAAACGTGCAGTTGACGGTCTCCAAAACGGCAAACACATGAGTTACGGAAGCAGAGTGAAATGTCTTATTAATCCGCGTACAGAGTGTGCTGAAAATGAGCTCATTATTTCTGGGGCGAGGTCCCAGAGAACGATGGGCAGCGGCGGGCCTGAATCGAGACGTTCCCGCTCATTCCAGCAGGTGGAGTCGGCTCACTGCGGGTCCTGTGCGTCGCTCTCACCCCCGGCACACGTTACGTTTCAGAGAACCGGCAGAGAGGTTGGGGAAAGGGAAAAAAAGGTAAACACAAAGCGTTCAGACTCCCCAAGGTCCAAGGTCGGGTTGCCACCGTACTCTTGCCCGACCTCAGGGCGATCCCGATGGTGATCCTGTTTGGGGGATGAATTGCAGAAAAAAGCTATACAGGCCGCTTTTGGATCCATTAGAGCAAATTATGGGACATTATTCAATCGAGGAGATTTCCGTGAGTAATGATATTAATATAATGAGCATTAAGTGTCAGCTGTTAGATTGCTGCCTGAAACCCGGACTCCGATGGGCTCGGACAATTTGGAGCAATCATGAAACAATTGCCGCGCCGTGAGTGCGCGCAGCTGATTTTGCGGTGACACAGAGGGAAGAGCCCTGACCGTCCCAGCTCCAGGGCGTACGGGGGGGGACAGGAAGGGCTCCCGGCACAGTGGGAAAGTTGCTCAACAATGGGACACTCAGACGAGACATAACGACCACCATGAGCACTTAGAGGCCCGTCTGAGCCTCTTGTCCGATGCATGTGTCTGAATTAAGCCACTAAGTGAGAAGCAAATCTCACATTCGATAGCGTGTTTGTTTTTTTTCAGCTGAGAGGAGAAACTCACGTAATGCAGTATCCATCAGGTACGGCACCGGAGACGGGGGAAAACGGCATACTGTGGGCTTGATGCATTTGCTTTATTACTGGGAGTCCCGCGAGCGCATCAATACCTGTCCAGCGTCCGCATGTTACCGAGCTGCTGCCAGGAGACAATTAGCTCCACAGAGCCCCTCTAAGTGCTCTCAGTACTTCTTACTTTTTATCTCGTTATTGCATCGGCATTGACTCCGGCGCTGAGGGATGGCCTCTCTGGGCGGAGGACGCGCCACGCTCCAGGATCGCCTGAAAGAGGCCTTGCGTACGCGTTGCCCCGACACAGCAGAGCTGCCTTCGTGGTGCGAGGCTCTTCACCGCAGTTCTATGAGCTGGAGTGTTAGCTGAAGACGAAGCTAGCTACATAGCAAAAGATGCAGGTCCTTGAATGGCCATATGTGCCTGGAACCAAAAGTTTCTTTTTTGCACAATTAGCTTTTTGTAGGTTCTTGCAGTATCACAACGCCCACATGTTTCATATCAATATGTACAAAAGAATCTCACCTAAATGTGTATGGAGGTAAATTTTTCTGTTCCAGGATACTGCAGAGAGGCAATTTAGTCAAAAGTTTAAGTCAGAGTTTCACATTATCCATAAACGCTTGCTTCGGTGATTGAAATAGGTTTGCCTAAGTCTTGTCCTCACAAAAGTAGTGACATATATACGAAAAAAAATACTAAATCGAAACGTGATCATGTTGTACTTAATATGAGGCTCACGGTGATTTCTACCAAGTGGCTCAAATGTGACTTATAAATACTGCTTCATAGCTTTATTATAACATATCAGCCTTCATAAGACACTTGGATCTGGCAGCTATGAATCCTCTCTTTATCCTCTCTTTGCGTGTTTTCTAGCATCTTCTGAAGGCTGCAGCAGCGCCACAGACTGAGCCACTGTCACACTTGGAGGCAAATACAGACGGGCGATACAAAGCTGATATACAGTATATGTGTTTTCTGCAGAAACAGCATCTCTCAGTTTTGCAAGAGTGAAAAAAAAAGTCTTCAAGGACAAGTGGTTTGTTTGATAAATGTGTGTCTGGTTAACCTCTGTACTTGCAACAAAGAGTAACTCGCAGCCACTGTTTTCCGAGCTTTTCCTCCATCTCATAATGGGTGAGGCATCGTCCCAGACTAAACCAAACTTGGCTAATATTCTGCTGGGGTGTTATTCTGCAAACCCTGGCTTTGGACGATCATTAGACAAAAGCATCGAGTCTTGTCTTTTTGTAAAATAAAGTTGACCAGTGACCCTGTTCCTCCCCAGCTTTGTATACCCAGTTCCTGAAATAATACATGGTGTAGGTTTGCTGTGGATCTGATGGATTCAGGACAAGTGAATGGACCAAATTGTCCCGTGTAGCATCATAATCAGCTTACCACAGAGATTACATTGACAGATTTTTGACACGGGGCCTCGGCAGGACCCATTTCAGGGCCTCCTCGTACCAGGTTATGTTGTACTTCAGTCCGGCTATCCATTCGACCAAAGTTACTGATGATCAGCTTAACATGGATCTGATCCCTGCCTCGTTTGTAATCCAGCTGTGCCTGTATTCATTTTTATACAATGTCAAGCCAGTGTTCCATTTTTATTATCCTCATTATTGTTTGTTTTTATAGATAGATTGTCATAGATTCACCCCATCCTCATCATATCAGCCAGACAAAAGAAGTTACCCAGCCAAGCAGTATGACTAAACTCACTGTATACAGTAATTATATAGCAATTGTGCGATAAGCAGATACATAGCTGTAGTCTGGTTGGTAAAACAATATCCGGAACATGGATTCTTCTAATCATCCTCACAATGTCTCCGCATGTACTCTTTGTGAAGCCTTGCAGCTCACAAAGCCACGTTTGATCAAACTGCAGTTTCATGTCATGCACACTGCAAGCCTGGACCTCTTGTTCCTCCCTGGATGAATAACTGCAGCGTCCCATCTGAATTTAAGAGCATGATGTAAAGCCAGAGCCCAGATGATGAATCACCATGCTGGGGAATGTCTTTCCAGGGCCATTTTTAGAGATTACGTTATATTAACTGTTCTGGATGTCACAGCCAGCTAATGAACAAATCAATTATTCATCCATTTTCAAATTTGAAATGATCTGACACAGATAAATCACTGGCGACAGGGTTGGAAAGGAAAGCCCAGTGTCTCCATCTGTCTCTCTGCCCTGATGTTGTTGGCCGAGTAGTTATCATGTTATATAGTTTTTTGATCATAGCAGTTCGGGCTGGCGTGCATTTGTTTGCCGTGGGGAGCCAGCTGTCGCGTTGCGAGCCACCTGTCGTTGCAGAGACGGGATTCCCTTGCACCGCAGACGTGCATGGACGCAGCATATGTCAGAGGGTCACAGTCGCGCATACAAACGGCGAGGATGAGGATGAGGATGCGAGCCGTCGATTCCTATGGCTTTCCTATCGCCTATTTTCTTTTTCTTTTTTTTTTTCTTTCTTTTTTTTTTTTTCACATCCTGCCTCCTAATTTATGATCACCATGGCAACAGAGTCAGCATGCATTGCCTTTGATATCACCCTGTCCCGCATGGATCACAGCTTATCACCAGCTTCTAAAATTAGACCTTGTCTTCCTCCATGACACTACAGGATGGCCTTCATTATATAGGACACATATATAAGTATGTGTGTGTCTGTGTGTGTCTGTGTGTGTGTGTGTGTGTGTGTGTGTGTGTGTGTGTGTGTGTGTGTGTATATATATATCGCTTCTTACTCTAGTCTACACTTCTAAGACATATCAATTTTCATGCACATTTCATTCAACTCATACAGACCTGAGGATCACGTAGCTCTTTCTTCCTGAGAGTGATGCTGATATGCACCGACTCAATGGGCAGTCGAGGCTGCGAAAAGAAGAAAATAAACGCAGCACAATCTTTTACGAATATGCGGCGTGTTTCAGTCGTCGCTCCAGGTGCTGGTGGCGAGGGAGGAACGGGGTCCAGAAGGGCCTGTGTGTGTGTGTGTGAGTGACTGCCACGCAAGTCCGACAGCCCCTCAGATGGCCGAGTACCGCATGGCATTTCGTCTAACTGTGAGGACGGAGCTTCAGCTGAGAAGGAGGCAGACTGGAAGTGAGGCCCCGGTGATGGTCCGACGCCCCGACGTGAGCCGGGCGAGTGAGTCACCGAACGCTCGGCGCACAAAGCACGTTGGGCACCGGGAAATGCGATCGTTTTCATGGCGAATCGAATGAACTTCAAATTTCTGTTTGTGCTCCAAGCTGAGTACCTTTGGCTGCCGGCACGCTGGTCGGACACCGTGCTCAGGGACACTTAAATGAATAATACATTAATAAATAACTAAATAATTCATCGGCCCATTATTAACATCTCCAGCTATTAGTTGGGTCGTTACTCCGCTGCATTACATGGGCACACTGTATGAGCATGGCGCACCATCGTAATGGTGCGCGAAGCAGCAGCAGTAGAAGTAACTCAGTCGAGAAGCATTATGTCACATATACGATTAATAAAGAATAGATTGAATTTTGAAAAACGTCACAATAGGAATATATAGAGTAAAACGCGATCTCTGCGTCAGAGATGATCCTGTGTTCTCCAGGAAGTGTGGCTCTGGCAACACTGGCACACTGGCACAAACAGACCAACCGTGAACCGGGCGAGAGGAGCAAAAAGCCTTTACTCTCTTGGCCTCTTCGTGCTGTTTTCAACATGTCGACAAGGGGTATGGCGTTTCATTAATGCCTTCTCAAAGGCCCCGTGGTTTTTGCCATTTCGCCCCCTTCGGAGTACCAATTCCATTGTGCGAAGATGCCTAAGAACGCTATGAAATGTTTCTCTTTGCATGCTCTTTCTCTTTCCGAATCACAGTTTTGACATGGTAGGCACGCGGCCTTTTCCACTTCTGTGGAGACGTCGGCGATTTATTGGTGCAGTCAACGCCAGCACAACCAGCGGTTCCCCCTGCGTCAGAGTGGGCTTTCAGTGCCCCACGTTAGTGCAGTAAACTCGTTCCATCAAAATGGACCGACGAAACCTGGGGGCGGGGAGAAGCAACGATTCTTTTGTGTACCAATTGCTGTTCTGGCCTCGTCCACCCGGTGCCGTCCGTCCTCCCCACGGACGTCGCGCTGCATATCACGCGCTCTCGGCAGGGGGGCCCCACGCGTGACGAAATGACAGGTCGATCACCCGTGCGCGCTAAATGAGGCTACAATTACGGTACGAAAATATGCGAAGAACGGCCAGCCGCTGTCAGGGGCCCGAGTGACAAACAGCGGGTGAGCGCAAAGCAGGGAGGTCAGGGACGGTGGGAACGCGCCTCGCACGTCGCTCTCCCTGCTTCAGATTTGCCCGGGAGGTGGAAACAGCCAGGCGTCCCCCCCCCTCCCCCTCCCCCAGCCGCTGGCATCGCGGGCGCTGATAATTCCTACCATTCGGCCGGTGTTTGAAACGAGATGTCAGTGGGAGTGATGGCAGGACAAACTGACTGACACATCTGTAATTAAGCGGCTCTCTTAACAAAGGGGAATGTTTATGATTCCCCGGCGGAGCGGGGGTAATAATGACCGGCTCTGAGCCTGCAATCACCGCTCTCATTCAGACCCCTCTCTGATCTTTCCATCTTGTGAATCATAGTTTTTTTCTCTCTCTCTCTCTCTCTCTCTCTCTCTCTCTGTGCCAAGGAACAGACAGGGAAATTTGAGTGTTGTTATGTATTAACATGTGGATTAATAGCTATTTTGCAATATGGAAGATTAGGCTCGAACCCTTTATTACCATGTTGGGCATTCTTGCTCTTGCCTACCTTTGTCGGCAGTGTTTCTGGTGCCGATCCTGCTGTGTTCTCCAGAGCCGCCGACCTACCAACAGTGGACAGGATTAGGCGACAACTTCAGCGAGGTGTACATCTCTTACTGCCTCTACTCTGGACATCTCTCTCATAGCAGGGAGATGCGAAAACAATGCAACAACGGCGAACGGGGTTGCCAGGAGCGATGAAAGCGCCCTGGATCACTGACTGGACAGGAATGGGTTAATGTCTCTCAAGGAGAACCGCGCTCAAAAGTATTGAAAGCCACTTTTAGCTGCGACTCGGCCCTTTTCACGAGTATAACTCCACTTTTTCCTGTCACGACGCCTCGGCGTTTATCAGGATTACCAACGCTGCGCCCCACCTGCACAGGCCGGGTGTCGGGGGTTTGGTTTGGTTTGTTCTGACTATATTGACTTTGTCAGTCTGCTTGATTTTTGGATACAGTTCAACATGTCGAGCCGGCGCGCTTTATCGTTTCCATTAGTCTTATCACTGTGACTGCTCGCCCGCTGTTCTGCGAGGGTTATTCCCGGGCTGACGGGCCGTAATAAGTCTGGGCGTGTGAGGGAGAGATGTGAAAGATGAGAACGCTGAATCTCCTGTATTTGTCCGCAGACAATCGAGCCGTAACTCATGCCGAGGACTGAGTGGGTGATGACGGAGAGCCGGCAGTAATCAGTCATCAGCAGTCATCAATGAAGTAAAGAGGGACCATTCCATCAGAAGAGTGTTGCGTCACAGTGTTGAGAAAACGCAGGGATTACTTCCTGACCTTTCTCCACGAACAAGCATTTTCATAGACATTAATAAGAACATTCCAAGCATGACATAGTGAGATCAGCCAGGGGGAAGGATCGCTAGGACCGTGTGAATTTGCCTCACTTTTATAGTCTGCGTTGAAAGGAATCCATCTCAACAGTCTGTGCAGGCATCCCCCCCGGACTACTGGGCAAACTCCCCATCCATTCAGATTCATTAAGCGGGACCTCCATTCTTCAATGGGCCCACTCCAGGTATTGGACTTCTCACTAAGCTCCGTTTACCCCCCCCCCAAAGAAATCAACTTATTGACTGCTCCCACATCCACAGGGCTTCATTCACAAAGACAACACAAGTGTATAAGGCAGACTTTTATGCACTGTGAACTGATGTCACGTCATACGGGATGCATGTATTCATTTAAAGCAGTACCATTTACTATATATATTAAACTGGTGCGCATTGGCTCACTCGAAGCCGCACAGTTTGAGTCGCTGCATCTCTGACAGAGCGGTAAACTCAAATGTCTGACTATGAGACTATTCTGTGCCGTTGGACTGAACATCGGGGATGCTTTAATGCATTGTGCTGCCAGTAAAACACACTGTTTGCAAATTGAACATGTGGTTAACAGCTGCCGCACACCGTAACAGGTGCAATAACAATCCCGACAACATTCATGCGAGCAGTTTACGTGATTATCAGTCATTTGCAATGCAGTGGATGCACTGTAATTAGCCAATTTGAAATGGGGTTTAATACCGGAAGGCATTCTGCTGCGGCCCTTGTAATCATCATTCTCCAAAAGAGAATATTTTGCTGCGCACAATTATAGTCAAGGACTGCAGCAATCTCCCTGCCAAGCATGATGAGTCTCTCTCTAGCCTGGTTGGGTAAAAAAAAAAAGAAAGAAAGAAAGAAAGAAAGAAAGAAAGGGAAAGAAAAATCAAGCACAGAGCTCTGCATTGAGCATTGTCTGCAACAGACATCATACGTGGATCTAACAGTGCAGCACGCTATCCGGAGCCATGCTGTGCTCCATGCGTGATAGTCCACAAGGGAGAGAAGTGGAAAGCTGCCTTCATTCATGCATTTTCCTCGCCATTAGTCACTGCTACCTCCATCCATTATGTTGCCGCCGCCAGCAGATCTGGAAACTGCAGCTCTGTTTGTGCTACAAAGCAGGAGATTCCAATCAGATGTTATGTGCAACAGAAATATGCCAATAATGTATCAGATGTTGCCAGGCTGGTTTTTCTGATGGTACTTCAAGTTTGGTCTGTGTCTGTCCATGGCTCTGTCTGTGACGTCCACTCACTTCAATGTGTTGGACTTGAGGTCAGTCTGAACTCCGATGCATAGAGGAGGGAAGGTACTCTGTGCTGCAGGTACTCTGCGCTGCAGACTGGAGGTGCATGGATAGCTTTTGCATGGCGTTCTCTCTTTCACACACACACACACACACATACACAAGGACACACAAATACACACTCTGGGATATCACCAAGAAGCATCTCCCTCATCTTCTCCGTGGATCATTTCCCTAACAGATTGCAGCGAGTACAAGGGAGGATGAGAGGCCTCCGCCATCTGCTCCGCTCCGCACACGGAAGTACCGGGTCTCATGTGAAGCTGCGGGATTGATAAATGCTGCCAGGCGTCGGGTGCCAGCACCTGTTTCATTTGCATTGTCCCCCCCTCCCCCCTCAGGCTCCTGTCTATTCATTACATGTAAAAACGGTTTTGTGACGCAAAACTGAGACGTCATCCGCTTTCTTCTGTGTGTTTCTGCTGGTGAAACAGTCTGTTTCTGACATCATCCCCGTGTGTAGACAGCAAGCCAGTATCGCCAGCATAAATCATTTCTTTGCCCAGAATCCTTCTCGGCCCTGCACTTTTCTATTAATATTGCACAGGTTATTGTGGTCCAGGACTTCCACTCAAGAGGTCAGCCACTGCAATCACTATGCCTGCTTATTACCCCTCCGTATCTCTCTGCGCCGCAAGGGAAAGCCAGTTTCACAGGGGATTGAGTCTCGTTCTTGGTTTAGGACCATAGCTGGAGCAAGAATGATTCACATGCGCCTTCTGAAAGTCCAAACTGGTCAGCTCAAATTGTCCTTGGATGTACAAAGATGGCGAAATGATTATACTCAAGTGAAGAACATCACATTTTCTCTTGGATAGAGCAAGCTAGGTTATGATACGGTATAATACAGCGTAATATTGGTCTCGACCAAAGCCCCACCAAGTCAGCTCAATATGCCTCCTTATGTGCAATCGGAACGCGGGTTTGTTTGCGATCACAGCCAAACCGGAAGCAATTTAGCCAGTGGATGTGATGTCCTGGTCCACCGATGGACAGACTAGACGGCATCAACATTTAAAGGCCAAGGTTTCTGTCACACCAGGCTCGCTGGATATTTGATGGTTCAGTGGAGAGGAGAGGTTGAACAGGATGTTGTGATGTGTCCCCCAGGTAACCTGTGTCTGTGCATCATCCATCAGCGATTTGTCACGGCCACCGGTGCAACCTCCGCGTAATGTGCTTGACACTGTGTGTTTGATATTGTGTCCTCAGACGGTCGTGGCACTGTCACGGCTCATGGAAATGATGATCTTATCCCACTAATTACAGTGGTGTGCACTGATAGATTCAGCGTGACACGGTGATGAGAACTTCAGTTTTCCACATTAAGATATAGTTACCGCGCAAAGCTCTCCGAATGGCTGTGGCTCAAGAGGCAGAGTAAATGTCTTCCTCCTCGGAAGGTCAACAATAAGTCAGAAAGGGGGATATGAGTTTGGTGAATTAGGAGTGACAGGCTCCAGTAGATCCCAAACAAAGCCAGTAGGCATGGAGCAGGTAGGATGAAGGATATAGCACATACCATCGCTTACATTTCCCGATACTGTGCTGCTCTTGCTCTCCCTGAAACACTGGTATTATGATACTGCAGAGAGCATTACAGGCAGACATGCCTCCCAGCACCTGCAGCAGACTGGCAGGCTGCTAAGCTCTCATCCACTTCAGAGCTGATGAGACTACAACATGTCCATCTCACCCTAATCCTGGATGTACAGTACTGGCTGCCTGTAGCACAGTACAGGATTCCCCATTCAGGTCGCCCTACTTTATTTCAGCAGAGCCCGAGACAATCAAGCAAAACACAGAATCAGGGAACGACAGTAAATGAAGCTATTTTGAATTTGGAGGTATCAGATTCAGGTTTATATTCCCCAAAAATGCCAGGGTTGAGGATTTCCATCATTTCATCACATATGAAAGACTCATTGCAGGTACACACAGTGCATCTGACACTGCTTCCAGCTTCCTTTACGTTGTCTGAGAAGTGAGGTCTTCTGCCGTGACCCAGCCAAGACACCATTATGAAGCCTCTTGAAATGAATAATTTACCATAAATGATCTGCCACGTAATAATCATACTTATTTTGTCATTTGGGGCATGAATTGTATTACATCCTGTTATATCACGATGGCCCTTTACCGCTGCTCTGCCTGTGTAGTGCGCAACTGCTTCGCTGGAGTTTACCCCCATGACAACCACCGTTGTGAAGCTGAGATTCTTTTGAAATGATTGATGTAAACCAATTTCACAGCGACAATTACAGCAGCAGCTGCAATCAACTCCAGCCACAAGAGAGTGGAAAATTGAGTTTACTCAATGATGGCACCTCATGGCAACCTGGCAATCAATAACACTCAAAAACAGCGCTTTTTTTTGTGTTTGCTCTCTGCATGCGCTGGCAAGGGTCGGTACACTCAGAGGTGTGCAGATGTGTCTGCTACATTCTAAGCTTCTGAATGAGACCTTGATCAACCGACTGTGAGTCTCACTTTTGTTTCCATAGCTAAGAATGTTCTGCGGGAGGCCAGGCTGACAGGGACAGGCCTCTTCTCCTCTGCTGTGTGAGGATGGAACCAGTTGCAAAGGATCTTGAGGTGACCTTCATTTTGTTTAGCCAATTAGTCACTGAATACAAAGACGTGGTGCTTCCGTCAGCTAGGTACTGAGGATGATTCGCATAGGACTCACTGACTTCGATGCGCGTTCATGCAAGGCCATTGGGTGTATGAGTGCTGTTCTATTTCCAGGTCAGCCAGTCAGCAAGTCAGTGAATGAGCCCTCTACAGCAAGTCAGCAATGATGCCGAGGATATTACCCATAGTTCATAGCATTGTGAGGTTGCTGTAGCATTTTCCCATATTGCCCTCTGGCCAGTCTGTCACTGAATACAATGATTATTTTGAGGCTGCATCTTGTTACCAGCGAGACCCTTGATGATGTCATCGGTGAGGTACTTGAGCAATGTGCGGTCGTGATGTTGTCACACAGCCTTGCTTGTTTGACTCTTTTTTGTGTGTGTGTGTGTGTGTGTGTGTGTGTGCTGGGCCAAATGGGGAGTAGTGGGAGGGAGGTTTGCACAGCCAGTAGTGCTAACCCCTCTCCCTCTAATCCCCTACACTAAGACCCAAAAAAAAGAAGAAAAGAGAAAGAAAGGCAAGACTAGCCGACACAGGATGTCAGCTTGCCTGCAGGTGCATGTTTCCATGCGGTGTCTGAACACCACAAGTGTGGCCTCGTAGCTCCTGCTTGAAAACTCTGCTTTGGAGAGAATGCTGATGTCACATGGCAGGCATGACATCATCACGCGCGCTGGGTGGCAGGCATATGGAATGTGTGACATCATCACAGCTCCCACTTGCTAATTACCTAGCTGACATCCTATGTCAGCTAGTCTTGCCTCTTTCTTTTTTTTTTGGGAGGAGGGGGGTTTCGTGTAGGGCTCAGAGGAGGGAGGTTAGCACTACTGGTTGTGCAAACCTCCCTCCCACTAATCCCCATTTGGCCCAACACAGAAGAAAAAAAAAACTCAAGTGTCACTGGTAAAGATCAATTTACCAGTAAAGATCAATGAAAGGTTGCAATTTCCTGGGACCACCCTTCCTGGTTCTCAGTGGGAATCTCCTTTAAGCTGTTGTGTACCTGTTGTTTCTACTAAAATTGTAAACAAGAGCCAAATATTCCAATATGCCGACTCCACATCTAATCTGACTCGCAACAGTTTTTTTTTTCGTTTATTTGAGTGAGCGTCAGAGGTAAACAACTCCAAGTGTATAAATCTCAGGCTCCGAATCAGTGGCTTATTTTTGCAACTTTGATTCATGGGTAGTCAAAGATGTTAAAGGTCCAAAAAAAGTAGAGGAGTGAGTATTTTGTCAAGTTGAATTCTAGCTTTATCTGCCACTTGACAGTCTACCGACCTCTCCGTGGGGTTTTTTTGGGTAAAGTCACAGTGTGTTGCTTATGGTGTGCCAGCGTGTCAAGTGTTATTAATGTTGGATGGAGGGATGGGTGCGTGCGTGTGTGTGTGTGTGTGTGTGTGTGTGTGTGTGTGTGTGTGTGTGGCGGGGTGGGGGGTTAGGAAGTCCACAGTTGCACAGCTGTCAGCCCAGGCGATGCAGAGGTTATTACACCAAATATCAGGGGAAACGGAATAGGCTGCTCTCCGTGACAGTGTGTCAGTCCTGAGCCAGCCCAGAGGATCCACTCATCGCTTGGTCTGTATTCCACCCTTCCCCGCCACCATCGCTGCCTGAACAATTAGATACGGTCTTATCTCATCCGTATCATTTTAACTAACGGCTTAATTAATCTTATTGCCACGTAGCAGAGGTCAGGGTCTGTGATCTCATCCTCCTGTTAGTTTGTGTTGACCTTGAACTACAGTTTTCAACCTGCTCTATACATTCTGCTTATCACTATAAAGCACGAACCGCAACCCGAGAGAGTGATGATTTCTGGAGTTGTGCTTGTTATATTAATATGAAAAGGAAATAATTTCATCACAACATCATGAAAGTGGCAAAACGTGACTGCCTGTTTTTTTTAATCCTTTTCTGTTTCTTTGACTTTGATGAAGTGATCATAAAATGTGAAACATCCGCGCCAAACACTCATGTTATGGCTGGCTTCTAAGGCTGAAATGTTCCTCTGTTCTAGTTTTTCCTGCAGATGGAAACGTGAACCAGAGATTCCACTGTGTTTCAGTGTCGTGAAGTGTTAATGAACTGTAAATGACAAAGAAGGTGTTCCTCTCTCTTTCAGGCTGGAGTCAGGCAGATGATGAATGTGAGAATCTTCCCAGGGGGAGGAGATGAGAGGATCCGAGGGTGAAATGGTCGGATAATCACGTTCTCTTCATATTTAATTGCTGGTGGTCCATTTTTAGCTTCTTTGTCAGCACAGCAAATCTAAGCTGTAGTACATAAATGTAGACACATATGTGGCCTTATTTAATGCATGTGTCAGCTCTCTGTGTTACCAGATACCCCAGTCACACGCCTGGTCTGCCTGAGTTACCGGCACGCTTTGATTTTTACAAAGAAGTAGATGCCTTTCCAGCATCACATCGTGTTCAATCAAATGCCAAGATGAATATACCACATGCAACCTTTCTGAGAGTATTATTGTTTAGGTTTGAGACAACCCAAATGTCAAATCTGTTGAGTTTGACATTTTGAAGAAGACCCAAATGCCTGAAAGACGCACTACTGCACACAAAGTGAGCCCAGCAAAAACTGAGTATCAGGCAAAAAGCCAAGCTGGTATCACAATAACTGGTCAAAGTTCTGAGGGAACTCAAAATGGAAGCAGTAAACAACAGGCTTGCATCTTGGAAAAAGCAAGAACAAACCTGACATGTCAGGGAAAGCGGTGCTAGAAACTGGCAACAGGGCTGATACGTATACATATCTATCTATCTCGTCCTAAATAAAGAAGCAACTTCATGTGAGAGTGATCAATGAGCTTTAATGTTTATGATGATAATGAGGGTTGAGTTGGGGTTTGACACCGTGGTTAGCGGGTAGGATCAAAGGATGATTGTGGTTTGGATTGAATATCTAGCTTCACATTTCATGTCTCAAGGTACTGGAATGTATCTGCACTACATCAAGACTGGATGTCGAGTTTACATTTGTGGTCAGACAAAAGTCTTCTGTGCCTCCAGTGGGTATAAAGCGGGTGAAATGATGGCTGGATGGTTGGATGTTTGGAAAATGATGGCTATCAACACAATATCATCACACCCTCATGCTCGGTGGGCCTTGAGTATCCATGGAGATGTCATGGCTATCTGGGATGGAGCAGTCTGAAGGATGGACAGAATGAGAACTGGACGAATGGATGACCATATAAAGCAGAGATTAACTGGAGCATCATCCTTCCGTAGCTGGGCAAATTCACCTTGGGAATGAAGTACAATTCTCTTGTTTTTGTGCATATATAAATGCAGACATGCTGTCTGTGATGAGTGCCAGTCACAGATCCAGATCTCTGTCCGCTGGGTTGTCAGGCACTTCTTCATCCCTGGGCACACATCGACCAATGAGACACCACTAACCCATGGCTGTGCGGCAGCTGACCTTTCCGTAAGAGCATCGCAGGTCGATAAAACGCCATTTGATGGTCATGTAGATGCTCAAAGAAACAGAGAGGGACCACTGTACCATCCAAATTCAATACCATAATGATTCATGAATGATTTATGAGTCGTTGAAGTTCCTTCTGAGACCATGAAAAATTCATTGGTAGGATTCTCCGACTCCTGCCTCACATCCACAGTGTTTCTCCTGCCAGGTCTTGGCTGTGTGTAAATATTTGTTAGATCACATAGCATGGAATTGGAAATGAACACATATGAGTCACTGGGTGACATTTTGAAGGGAACGACTGTTTATCCTTCACACCAGGTGAACGACATAATGAGTTGTGCGTTGAGCAGATAAGAGCCTCTGGAGCATTTATTATGCACCTCTTTCCGGTGGCTCCATTTGCAGTGCAACAGTGACCACTCTGAGCACACACATACAAAGCGGGACCTTGGAATCTGGCTCTTAAATGTAATTTACTCTTGTTTTGTCCCTTTAAGGGTAAGTGAAACACTGGAGGAGTGGTGGGATCACACTTGGGGGGGTGATGACTCACCTTGTGCTATTGAAGTTTCTGGCTGATGGTTGTAAAGACAACTGAGCAGTTCAACCCAATTTTGTTGGTTCCCCCAAGTATTAACAAACACAATAAAGACAATCTATATATCTTATATTCGTGTTTTCAATAATACTAATTGCACTGTAATCAAACAGAAAGCCAGGCCAAACTGCATTTCATTCTTTTTCGCCTTTATTTTAAACGCATTGACTGGATTGCATAGCTCATGTTTGTGGAGGCACGCTGTCCCGAAAATCAAACAAACAAGGAGAAAGCTACTAAATGAATACATGTCTTGCGAAACACTTGAGGTTGTGAAACTGTGGCCACTCTCACGGTGGTGCCAGAACTGCTGCTAAAATCACTCTTCAACAATCAATCTGTTCAATATGGCAACACAGCAGGCAGCTCAGCCTGGTTTTGGTTTTATGAATGCGGGCAACACACACTTTTGTGTGACCATGAAAGTTCCACTGCTGCGACTGTAAATAAATAACAGTGGCATGTGATGGATCTCATTTGGAATTCGGAATATATTGTAGATAGTCTCGTGTCGATAATGTGCATAATAAAATGTGTTTAGCATATGCATATATATATATTATATTTCATTTGTCCTCCGGTGTTTTTTGGACACACGGCCAACCCCCCACAATAGTATCTTCCCTTGCTATTCAGTCATCATTGTAGCCCTCTGCACAGCTGTTGCCCCTCTCTACAGCTGTTGTCCTTCTAACAGTGTTTTCCAGCAAGGAAGTCCTTCGGCGCAGTCCTTTGCTTCTTTTTTTTTTATAATGAATGGTGAGAGGACTCTACAGCTCTGATATCAGCAGTGTGAGAGCTGCATCCACTCATCTCCACACATCTCAAGTCTTTGAAAAGCTGCCATGGTTTTTTTTCCTTTTTGAGTCCCATCCAAACATTTCTCCATCTGGGTCTGCTGCCCGTCAAAGGGGAATAATTGCCGCTGCACTGTAACAGTTAGACTGTAACGCGTGCACACAGACACTATACACAGCATGAGGCTGAGACTGGATTATATCACTTGCTCCCAAAATACTGTTCACTGTCTGGGTTTAGCTTGAGACAAGCAGACAAAATGTCAGATAACGCTAATACATGAACATGTGCTCTGTAAGGCCCGCCGATACAGAATTTAATCCTGCTCTCATTGTGGATATATGAACAACAGGCAGATGAAGGTAGTGTCGAATCTGTAGCTCCAGCATGGCTGCTTATGCGATGAAGGCTTTTTTTTTTTTTAATCCCCATGGCGAGGACCAGTGACTATGGCTGACAATGCAATCAGAAAAATACTGAACAATTACTGGCATTCAGGATGCCGCTTATTGGTTCAATGAGTCAAGCTGCTAAATTGGCCCAAATTGAAGAAAGCCACGGAGAAAAGCAATTTGGAGGCATTACAGGATTAATGGAGGGAAAAAATAATTTACTGTTTGGCCATGCCTGGGTGAAGAATGACTGACTGACAGGCAGCCCTCCACGGCCTGGATTGGCAGGAATGTGCGATCGCGTGACGCGCGACCTGGTTTTTCTTAGGGTGGCTCCTGTGACTCCTGGAAACATGGGGGACAGCCTCAGTAGGAATAGAAATACCAGTCATAACATAAATATAACAAAAAAATACCAGTCATAACACAAACACAAAGAAAAATACCAGTCATAGCATAAATACGACAAACAAATACCAGTCATAACGTAAATGACAAGAAATACCAGTCGTAACATAAATATGACAAAAAGAATATACCAGTCATAATATAAACACACAAAAAAAATAATACCAGTCACAACATAAATATTCCACAAGATGGTTTCACTGACAACCCCAGGAAGGACACTGAGGTGTACGTCAAATGTTAGGTCACATTGCTGCTACTGATTAACTATACCTTCAGTTTTGAGCAAATGACAAAATGGACTTTCAGTATTTTAGAATGACTGAATCACACACACACACTGACAAATGGGCAAAATGTTCTGATTTTTGCAGGTCTTGTGTTTTTTGGCCCAAGAACTTCCCCTCTCCTCATTGGCTGCCCTCAGTCGTGGTTTCCAGGCAACAATATAGGAACGCGAAGGTCTGATCAGATGATAGGTGGTCTCATCTGCACGGCCGATGTTGAGATGCTACCCCTACTTGATCTCTGTGAAGCAGTCATGTAGGCTCAGCTGCTGTTTACCAGGTGTTTCTGAGGCTGATAACTAATGAACATATCCTGTGCACCGGAGGGGAGTGTTTGTCTTGCTTTCCATTGACAGTCCCCAGGGAGGCCAGTTTCATCATAGGTCTTTGAGACTGCACTTAAAAATACACCTCAGGCTGTTCATATTACATGACAGTCATGGCTCCATGAATGATGAATTGTCAACCCTCTTTACTTAACTCAGCACTTCTTGAGATATCATGGATAACTTGGAATAATATGCCCTGATGAAATGGCAACCATCTGGGGCATATTCTCTTTCTCAATGTGAGCTGATGAAAGCAGAACCAATGATAAAGACACCAGTGAGTATAAAGCAGGAAAAATGATGGATGGACGGATGGGTTAATAGATGCAGTGAATAATAGAAGCATCTAAAACTATGAAATGGGTTTTGCTTTGTCTCATGTATGAATCCAAAGACATTAATCAATGACGCCAATGCTGCCTGTATTGTTCTGTGGGGCAAAAGCTTAGAATGGGAATACAAAAGGATGAACATGCTCCAGTGATTACCTGTCTTCCAAATGAAGACTTTCCATTCATTCAATCGGCATCCCACATCAACACCACAGCTGAATCAAGCTGCTGAACCAATCCTCAAACAGCCCAGGAAATCAGCTTTTTCGGCTTTTCAAAATAAAAGCAGACCACTCGCTTCTGGCAGAGAAAGTGTGGATGCAATGGATGCAAAGAGATGCCAGGTTGCAGCCCAAAACAGAAGGACAGAACCACTGAACTGTAAAAACAAGTGTCTCACCACCAGTCAAACAAATACATAATCCAAAGAAGAGGACTTGTGGTGGACAAGGGAGCTAAATAGTACTAGTGCAGTAAGGTTTGCTAACAGAAACACAAGACTGACGTTTACCTGTAAAGTTGGTCATTTGTTAAACAGTTCGGAAGATGAGGTAAAACTAAAACTGAAATTTGTTTCTGTACGTTGGATATTGCTTCCAGTTTATTGAACATACATGGACAGTGGAAAACTAAACTAAACTGGCCCCTGTCAGATTCCAAAAGCCAATTTCCCCAATTGAATCAATAGGAAGAGTGGCCAAAAAACACATCTTTCAACCATTAGCTGTGTAGCCTTATTTTGATGTAGATATAGATGATGTCATGTTGTTGTCAGTATGTTGATAAGTAGTACAGCTTTTCATGAATGCCTTCCTTTGAAGTGTGTGTGAGTGTTTGAAAAAATTCTTCCCACATTGCTCCAAACCACAGTTTACACAGTAGACACATACTATTTACCACTTTTGTAAGAAATTTTGCAGTATTTCTTACAATATGCTCGAAAAATCTGAGTGGTTTACAGAATTCAAACACTGAGCCTCTGGGTGTGTCCATCTTTCCATAAGCATATGCATTTGCCCTCTCATGAGAACAGACTTGAACATTTAGAGTTTAGGTAGACCTGTCTACCTCAAACACTTACAATTAACTGATATTATGTTGATCCTCGAGTAAATGTTATTGGGGGTTTGCTGTTTATCAGAAACATGCTGCTTTGTGTCTCTCCTCTCAAGTGTGTTTACATTTGTATCGTAGAAAACAACAGGATTTTGTTTTCCATATGGGAATTCCATAGTTGTTATTGCTATTGTAATAAGGATACCTTTGGGGGAGCAGTAAAGTAATTCCCATTTACCGGGCATGAGGAGTGAATCCCCCCCGTCCAGAGAGCACTGGCACAAACGAAGCAGCGGTTTTACTGTGGAGGCTCCGGGCGGACGTGCTCTTGGTGTCTGCGGTCGCTTTGATGCACCGAGCCCCTCCCTGTCTCTCTCCCCGTCTCCCTCCCAGTGTCTCCCAGCCAGTGTGTCTCACCCCGGCTGCTCCGCTCCTCTCTCCTCCCGGAGGTGATCATGACCGAGGACCGCTCCAGCCGTGGCCGCGGGCAGGCCGCGCTCTCCGGCCGCTGAGCGGCTCCTGTGGGCCGGCCTCTGGCAGCAGAGCGGCCGCGGTGCAGGTGAGGATGCTGGGGAGGAGGGAGGGGGGGGTGAGAGGGGAGCCTGGTGCCGCCTGTTGCTCCTCGGCTCTGCTCCATCAGGTTGGTGGTGCTGCTGCAGGGTGCTGCTGGGGAGCTCCATTTGACAGCTGGGATGCTGGGATGTCTGCTTCATTGCGTGTGCGTGTCTGTGTGTGTGTGTGCGTGTGCGTGTGCAGTGTGCGCTGAGGACCGCTCAGGTAGATGCTGGTGCGTGATGTTTTCCCATCAGACGCCATTGAACACATTTACTCAGTTTCTTTGTTTCAACCCTAACCCCACCAGGACGACCCTACTTTTAAGATATATGCTGAAGTGAATGCTACCAGTCCTGCTAGTCATTCGGCGCACAGAGAGCAGCAGTCGCCCGTTTATTTAGCAGAGAAATTGAACTTTATCGCCGCTTCTCCCGCAGTTTGGGCGCAGAGTGCAGGGCGGCAGCGTCACTCCCCAGCCCTGCTCGGAGTTCTAATGCTCCCGGTGTCGTGGCCGTGGAGCGCGTCCCGAGTGGGCCGAATTACAGGGTGGCACCTCGGGATTCCGAATCAGCGTCTCGCTCGGCACGAAGTCTTACCCCCGCTCGCCAGGGGGGCCGCGAAGATTAAACGCACGGTTTTCCGAACGGGGGTTCTGCGTGACGTTGATTGAGGCGAGCCCGAAGCGGCGGGTGGGTTCTCTGTCGGACTCGCATCTGTCCGTCTGTCTAATTGTCGCGTCGCCCGCCGCTGTTTGGCCGGCTCCGCGACACACGGGCCCGTGTTTGCGGAGCCACATGTATAGCAGAAGAATAGAAGCCGCGGTTATGCCGAGGCGGGCAGGTGTTCCACCTGCGGAACTGGCAGCTGTGTCTCTGTGAATCCCCACCCCCCCTGGCCTCGCTCAGCCCAGGTGTGTCATCTCATCTCTGCTTATTCCATCACAATCCCAGGGCTGCGCGCACTCCCCTAATGGACCAGGGGGAAGTCTTATTTCTAGACAACGTGTCCACATCTGTCAGCTCCCTGCATGGATTTTAATCCTCGATCCATCTGCCAACACCTAAGGCTTTGATCTTGCTCATTTTTACTCATGCGCTGGTTGTAATCCGGTATGAGAGATTGAAATGCACAGGTTAAAGTCACGTTCTTATGTCTCTATCATAGTTTTGTGAGGGTAAGGAAATGGACCCTTGCAGCACATTAACCAAACAGGCCTATCTCGTCCACGTCTCATCACAGCAGTGTGATTTGTCAGCGGCAGTGATTGATCTTGTCTCGTTGCGTGGAACATATTTAAAAAATAAGCAGCACCCTTCCCTAGCTCCTCGAGAACTACTGCTTGAACCTCAGAGACACAGTCCCTAAATCAAACAGCCAAATCAGCACATCTCATGGTTCATATTTTGCACAATTTACATTTTTATGACCTCCTGACAAAAGTCAAAGTTTACTCTTCACGTGGTTGTTCTCTAATTAAGTAAATGATTGTCTAGCTGCAGCCACACCCAGTTATTCACAACATCTGTATGGCATACAACGTCATTTAAACGAGTGAGTAACATGACGGTCCACCACAACTTGTACGTATAGATGATTGACATGTATTTGGGACAGCAGGCCGAATAGTGATACTTGTGTTCAGGAATATGATCCTGCACAGCTGTTGTAGATTAATGTCTATTATTCATTTACTTTTGCAGAAAATTCTACAACATAGGTTTGATTTCGTAATCGCCCACTGTGCTTTACTGAATCCATCAGCCTTGAGGCTAAGCTCGATTCAGGGACTCGGATCTTTTTCGCTTGTGGGAGCATCTCCTTCTATACCTCACTCCATGGCAGGGTTCGAAGGGTTAAGCAAAGAGTGTAAGTCCCAGATACCAGCTGGCATTTTTAGCTTGTTGTCTCATACGCAGCGTGCGGTTCCTGGGTCTCGCAGGCGCTGCGATGTGACCTTTCACAATAATCTCACCTGTAGTAGCGCTGGAGCGGCTTTGGTGTGAGATTTCTGAGGTTGTGGTGTGTCAGCATGGTCAGGCCGGGCCAGGCCCTGCCCTGTCACCCATCTGGTGCCAGAGAGAGGCAGCCAGGCAGGGACGGGGACAGTCACGCTGTTGATTGCTTGGCTCCTCCCTCCACGAGAATAGCGCAAACATTCTGATTGCAGTCAATAATTATCCAGCGGCTGCCTGAATGCCGTGTGTGAATCAGACCTCTTTGCCTGTTTCGTTTTTTTATTCCGCAAACGATGTGTGCTTTGGGCTCAAAGAGGTTCATGGAGGACGAGGGCTCAATCAGCTCACTACCAAAATGCTCGTTTGATGCGGTTTTAAGCCTGCCCCTGGTTTTCTGATCTCACCGATCTGCTTCGTGTCCTTTCAGCGACAAAGTGGAGCGTTATTTGCTGTGCATTCATTCATGTTATCACGTTTTAAGCTTGTGTGGCTGGCTTTCAGTTACACTTGTCGCTTGCCAAGCTGCATCCTAGCACCGTGCCCACAGTTTGATTTTGGTGTCCACCTCTTAGAGAGATAGCCATATACTGTAGCTTTGGGGTTAGAGTCAGGGTTAGGCGAGTGGCATCGGGTTGGAAGTTTTTTTAGGCTGCAGTTCCTGTAATGACCACCAAGCACTATCTCTAAATGCTTTGTAAAGGCCTCTGCAGCGTTGTCCCATGTGCTCAAGGTCCATCCATGAGTCCGTCCATGAGGGTGAGGGTGAGTAATAGCTGCCTGGAACATTCCCATGCAATGGTCTGAGGTGTACAGGATGTTCTACCACCTTGTTGTTTAAGGCTTGTTTAGTGGCTGGGGTTGGTCATGAGTGTGAAGGACTGGACTTTAGAAACCATGCTTCGCGTCTTGAGGTCCCAGCCTGGTTGGGATCGGTTGGAAAACCGCCACTTTGAAGTGTCACTGATTCCCTTAAGAAGGAGGGGCAGCGTCTCTGTTCTGATGAATCCAAAGGTCCATGAATAAATAGTGAGGCCTTTAGGAGAGTGTCCTCGTGAAGCCGTTTAAGGAGCTTAAGAAAAGCCGGTTTACAGTTCACACACCAACAGGCAGAAGTAAATTACGTATTTGAAGAAAAGTGTGTTTTTTAGCTTAAGCTCGCTCTGAAGATTTCCTTCGACCTGCAAATTACCAAACCAGTCTTTATTCATGAATCATTGCGGCATTTAATGCTTACATCACAGTCAGGGTCTGTAACAGCCATTCCTGTCTTAAACTGAGAGTGTTGCTCCTAACTGTTGCCATCAGCATTGTCTTTTCTCACAGTAAAGGACTTCAGATGACACCCCCCACCCCACCCCAAATAAACCACACACACACACACAGCAGCCTTGAATCATGTCGACTGAAGCATATTCACCGAATAACAGTGGGAGGTTTCATAACCAATGCAAAGAGTCCTTGAAATACTGAAAAGACAAAATTGAGCTCTTGAGGAGGTGTTGCTGGAGAATCTCTGACCTGACAGAGGAGATATTTCGGTTACACGCGGCGCTTGAAGTTCTGTGTAGGAACACACATTGTGTCCTTTAGTGTTGTGCTACACAAACCATTCTCTGCACATAAAAAAAATCCACCGCTAACTCTGCAGGGTTCCGTGTTTAGAGCTCAGGCAGACGTGAGATGGAGGATTTTACTTGTGAATCTGGTGTCAGAGGAGGCTGTGCAGGAGGAGCAAAGATCCTCCCCCATCCTTATGTTTTATTTTTTCACATCTTTACAGTCGGATAGCGCGAAAGGGGGGTATCTAGAGGTCATCCTCCTTCACACTGGGCTGGGCGCTTGACGCTTGAATCCTCGCCGTTCCCCCTGCAGGTTCAGGAGATTGCCTGCACATCTGTGTCATGAGGAAAATTCTAGTAAATTGCTACCATTAGGACTGAAAGCAAGGAGACTGCGTCTTTTTTTTTTCTATCCACACAGGGACAAAGTCTTGCCAACACCCAAAACGACCAATTAACAGGTTTTATCTGATTTGCTGAACCTCTATGGAAACCGTATTGTCAGAGCAACGTCTTGTCCCTGGATTCCACGTGTTGTCTCTTCCTCTGTGGGGAACAAGTACAGCTCAGTGGCTGTGTGTTTTTCTCTCCTCCCTCCCACAGTTTCTATAGACTTGTTTTGACAGATCCCGAAACCAGCCAAACGGCGACACTGACATGGACGGAGCCACTGCACCACTGTGTAGATGAAGTACCCCTGCACTGAAAAATAAGAAACCGTGCCAACAGGCGACTCCCAAGATAAGAATGCATCATTTTTACCTCCGATTTTATGTACAGATTAACCCAATCATAAATAACACAATGATACACAATTTCCCAATCTTGGAACAATGGCCTGTGTTGAATTGTTCTTTCAAGTGTGTGCGGCATAATTCTCACAGAAGACCACATGATTACCGCGATTAAAATATGCTGTTTAGGCTCCGTCGTGACTGGAAATAACAATAGAATATCAGTCGATTCCCAAATGATCCCCAAAACGCTCTCTCTCAATAAATAACAAAAATACTAAAGTGATTTCAGATTGGGCTGTTGGCTGGGCTCCTGCCCGCATCTGTCAGGAGCAGTCGAGGACGTGCGGACGTTCTAGAGCGGAGCCGCTGTTGACAGAAATAAGACTTCACACACTAGCATATTCGTGTCATCTCAGGGGCCCCTCAAGCTAACGACTCCAAATTCCATGTGACAGGCGGGCTCCGGCTCTGTGGCTGTGGTGGCGGGGACGGGGGTGGGGGTGGGGGGGGGGTCCATCGTTTCAGCGCAGACGGATTAACACGCTTCCACATCTCGGCATCGGCCCGAAGGACAGGGAAGGACGAAATCAGGTGGCTCGTGAACAGCCGCGGCCTCTCAATGTCGCTTCGCCGAGTTACCCTGGACCCTTCCTCTGGCTCCGTCACGCTGTGTAACCCCCCGGCGCCCTCTGCCATCGCTGGCCCCAGGGCACAGTGAAGTCCGTCGTCCCTCGTTTCTGCCCAGCAGGTTTTGGATCGACCCCCCCCCCCGCTGTGTCCCGCTCCCTGTCTCAGCAGTCCGCTGTGGCCTGGTTCAATTCGTCCCCGACGTATTTGAAATAGACCTGCTGGTGAAATGTGACCGAACGGGCCGCGGCAGCCAACGTGTGACAGGGCGGCGCCGCGCCCCTGTACCGGGGCGCAGGGGCATGAATTTGCGGCGAGGGGGGAAGTGTGTTTTCCGACGCACCATCCTTCGGACTGGGATAAACAAGCGGTCCCCCCACGCCTGCCAGGAGCTTGTTTCCGTTACGCTGTCCATTCCCCGCGGATCCACTTAGAGCCGCTCCCATAGCGCGGCGAGGCTTCCCGATGAGCGCGGCGGTGGCGTGATTTACGAGGCGGTTTTTAAAGAACAGTAATGACGAGGGGCCCTGCGTCGGAGGAGGCGGGCCCCCGGGTGCGCGCTGCGGCTCTAACAGATCCACGGCTAGGGCCTGTTTGCGTTCAACAGCGGGTTTTTTTGTTTTGTTTTGTTTTGGTTTTTTTCCGCCTCTCGTGGCGAAGCGGGGCAGCTGGGCAAACAGCTCGACGTGGGCCCCGGAAGCTGCCTCTGGTCCTCGGTACCCAGCAGGGAAAAACAGACAGTGGTCCTCCTGGCCGTTTTCCGGCAGGCCGCTGCGTTTTCGGCCACCGTCCCGTGCCAGGAGGATCATTTCCTGATCCTCCCCATTCACTTCCTGTCTCTCTTCGGCTGTCCCAACTGAATAAAGGCAAAAAAAAAGTGAGGGGGGGAGAGGCTTGAGTGAGGGATGGACAGCCTCTAAAAGGCTTTTGGGATGAAAAGCAGCAGCGCGCATGAACTGGTGCCTGTATCTGATAACATCAGTGGTGGACTACGTTCCTGTTTAATTAGAAGGGCAAATAGCGCCTTCATTGTTCCACCCATTTATCGCTATCCACCATGTCCTTCTAATATCGGCCACAGTCTGTCTTTATGGCTCCCCTTCTTCGCTGCAACGACAGCACAGTGGCTCCATGAGCCGCTCACTGTTTGTCCTGGCTGTTCCTTCCTATGACCTCCACCTGAACGAGGGTTAAAGAATCAGCATCACAATATGATCGAGTTGCCATGCAAAGTTGTGATTAACCTCTGTCTATGTCATACACTCCGATGGTTTCTCAGGTTTCGCAGCTTTGTACTTCACACAGCCTTCTGAGGAAAACAATGTGAGACATATGAAGTGTCTTACACTTCAGATTCCAGTTCGACAGTCAAGTTCCCTACTAAGACTGTTTTGTTTTCTCCCAAAGGGGCCTCTCAGAAATCTTTCCTCTTTACAGAGACGATCTTTTAATGCAGAGGCAGTTCTTCAGTATTCAAATCATAGTTTTTATTTTTGCACACTGCATTCAGCCTATTTAACAAATACATTTCGCACTCTCTTATTACGTTGTACCTTCCACATTATTCACTTTAAATGGCTCTGCGTTCAACCGTATACATTTATTTCCATATTTTAATGATGCGCTCCCATCCGACGTTTATTACTCTTCACCCCGGCGTCTTTTCTTCCTCATCTTGTTTAACTGAGGCTGTTCTTCGCCTTAACGTGAAGGCAAATTCCGCCAGTGCGAAGACCGGGGTGTTAATGAATCCTCTCCCTTCGTTTCTGGAATCACCCTTTGTGCATCGCTGCATTTTTCGGGACAAAGGGCTCCCGGGCTCCGGTGAAGTTGAGCCCCGGTATTATGACGCTGAAAACATGGCAATGAATGGAGGAGCCGGGCAGCTGAAAAGGAGCTGACGACGGAACTGAGTGACTGCGCTGTGGATCTACAGAGTGTCCTTGCGCGAGCATAATACCCAGGTGCCCGGACGAGCACAAACTGTATTTCAGTTTCAAGCGTCTAATCCAAATGCATCACGGTCGCCAAGGCCACCGCGGGCTCAAGGAGCTACAATGGGGAGGGGATTTGAACGAATTAACATCTGTCTCTATTGTAGGCGTATCCCACTCAGGAAGCGCACACACAGTAATGGCCACGCTGACTGCTATTCAGCTGTCTTTTCATTAGGTATCATCAGAGGTTTACAGGCTATCCATCTGAAGACTGGGAGGGATTGAGCTTAAGCTTTTCACGTTATGAAAGGTGTCGATCTCCGGTTCCGCTTTGGGGTCGATCCGTGCGCGATGTTGCGCTGTACAGTCAGGGATGGAGCCGATGAAATGCTCCCGGCTCTATTGTATGTTTCCTCTAGCGGGTAAATGACAAACAGTCACCAGCTTGAGGTTCCGAGACCCAAGCTGCCTCAATGAGCTCCAATAGTGGATGGTATTGGCAAAGAGCAGGCGAGCTAAAGGTCAGCCAGCAGATCTTTACTGTAAGTCAATGCTCCTACAGGTGGAAAGAAGTGTTTGAAACGATATTTGATCAGGGTGCGTCGCATTCAGGAAACACCTCGGGTATACATTACACTTGTTTACAGATCTGGCACAAATTGAAACCCAATATCGGAAGATAATTACCTGACGTGATATTGGCTCTTGACAAGTTGACAATCATACTAAACCAGGTATGGTCATTTGAACTGAAAGAACTGCAGGCACATTATTTGTTGACCCTGTCTCTGTGTTTCAGGCCTTGAGGCAGCATGCTACCACCTGTTGACACTCTAGCATCGGCGCTGGGCGGACAGTGAGGAGGAGCCGCCACCATGCCAGGCGTGTGAGGGTCCAGCCCCAGGTGTTGTGGCCCCAGGCGGGATGCTGCTGACAGCCGGCCAGTATGACTGTGCTGGACCTGTGGCTGTCACGCTCCATCCCCATGTGCCTGCTCCTCCAGAGCCTTGTCCTCATGGCCCTCTGCTTTCCCTCGGCCAGCATGTGCCCAAAGGGCTGCATCTGCCAGCGCGACCCCCACCTCCACGGCCTCAACGTCTCCTGCAGCCAGTCCCGCCTCAAAGAGATCCCCCCCAACCTCCCGGTGGACACCGTCCTGCTGCGGCTGGACCACAACCAGATCGGCGCCGTGCCCGACCAAGCCTTCCACGGACTCAGGCTCCTGAGGGAGCTCAACCTCTCCTACAACGCGGTCGAGACCCTCGGGGAGGGGGCCTTCAGCGGCATCGAGGCCACACTGCAGGTGCTGGACCTGTCCCACAACCGCATCACTAGCGTACACAAGGATGCCTTCGCTCGGCTCAAGGCGCGCGTCATCGTGGACGACAACCCCTGGCACTGCGACTGCGCCCTGCAGCAGGCCATCGGCGGCATGGCCCACAACCACGAGGCGGCCGCCCGCGTCCTCTGCAGGAGCTCCGAGCTGCGGGACCAGGAGGGCCGGCCGTTCCTGGCCGTGGACACGGACCTGTGCAACCTGGCCAAAAGGACAACAGACTACGCCATGCTGGTGACCATGTTCGGGTGGTTCGCCATGGTCATTTCCTACGTGGTGTACTACGTCCGGCAGAACCAGGAGGACGCCCGGCGCCACCTGGAGTACCTGAAGTCGCTCCCCAGCAAGCCCAAGAAGCCTGACGAGGCAGACGACATAAGCACTGTCGTCTGACAGTCCCCGCCCCCCCCCCCCAACCCATCCCCCTCCCGACATACACACTCACACACACCCACACACACACAGATCCAACGAACACCAAAATGTTTGTGTAACGAGACCCACGTTTATAGTATTTACTATTTCAGACTTTTAGGTGATGTGAGTGTCAAATCTCCTGAGAGATCTTTGTATTTTGGGGAAATTTTGTTGTACGTCCTCGCAAGGGTTTGTTCCGGACCGGTTGGAGATGAGTTTAAGAGAGGAGAGAGAGGCCACAGAGTCTAAAAAAAAAAACAACAACATTGTCTTTTCTACAAAAAGAATTGCCTATGGAGTTTTGGAGAAAAAAACATTCGAATCTCAGGTTTAAATATCGAATCATAACGGATTTTTTTAGGTGAAAAATTTGGAATATCTCATAAGAGAAGAAATTATATTTGTAAGATGTGCCACCTTAATCTTCATTTAGCGGAGCCCTGATTTTGATATCGCAAAGTCCTGGATAAAAATGCACACCGAGTTTTGCAAACGCTTTCTATCCAACTGCATCCTCCATACCCCCCAAAATGAAATGCAAATTCGATATCTACACTGGGTAGAATACGCATGAGACGATGGATGACAGAGGTAGAAATTGTCAGAATATTAAATCCTGGGCTCATACATACGACCTAACACGTGAAGTATCTTCCTGCTTGTTTCACAAGGCGACGGTTGCAAGTGCTGGAACTGACTGGAAACAAAAGCGAGGACGAGAAATTCAATCAGAATCCTGGCTTTCTCGAGGCCGCATGACAAAAACGTCGGCTGTAACTCACACGTTCACACGTTCTTATGAAGCGGTGCCTTCGACATCGGCGCTACGTAATTCCATCTGGATCCGAGCCCCCAAAGCTTGTGTGTTAATGGTCACGTAAAGGTTGCCGTATCCTGGAAAACGTCCCAGGTGGTTGTCCCGGCATTCAAAGCAGACGCGGGTATTTGAGGGAAGAAATGTTGTGATATCAGAACTGGATGCATTTCATGTACGAGAATGTAAACCCTTTTGCAGGAAAGATCAACGCTATGATGGAAATGATTTATATAACGTACAGTGGAAACCCCTAACTGTGCCCAACTGAATTTGATCCCATCAAACGATGATAATAATGATATTTTAAGATGTAACCCTCTGAAAATGACTGACTAAAGGCAGGAAATCAGTAGACGCCCGGTTAAGGATCGTCTCAATGAAGACCCTGTGCATCGAGCAGTGGTGGACATAGTTCGTACAAGTGAGAGGAGAGTCCATTCTTGACCTGGTAGAGTCGTAGTTCTACAAAATAGTCTCAAGCTGTGGTGCAGTCAAGCTTTCTTCAGATGCAGTCTCAAGTCGGGTGTAGAGGATCCAAGAAGATGTCGACCCCCCCCCCAAAAAAAAGGCTAAAACTTAAAGCTAACAAGTCGCATAGTAAGACAGGAGGACGAAATGAACGACGGCATCCCGGAGGTTTCAGAGCAGCAAGCGACAGCGCCCTGTGTCGGGATCATTAGAGGAGCGTAGGTTAGAGAAGCGTCTTTGTCCGTGTCCGCGGAGTCGGGGGTGCGTGGCGGCGGTCTGGGCACCCCTCCCTTTCATTTGCGAGGTCCGCCATCGTCCGTGTAGTCGGGCCGTGTCGTCAGAAGTGGGGTCGTGGGGTGTCGGTGACTGAGCACAGGACTCAACGTCGGTTCTGCGGCGACTTCCCCTTGTCGGTGTTTTCCGCGATCGCTCCGAGTCCCTCGGATCTCTCGAGCTCCGCAGTCGTCCCCGTCGTGGCGCGTCACCGCGCTCGGGCGTCCCCGTTCGGGAGCGAACTGCCGGCACACGCGCGCCATCTCCCTTTAATAACACCGCGCGCGGTGACGTT
Source organism: Karalla daura (assembly GCA_029224185.1). Taxonomy (NCBI): domain Eukaryota; kingdom Metazoa; phylum Chordata; class Actinopteri; order Chaetodontiformes; family Leiognathidae; genus Karalla; species Karalla daura. The sequence goes on along the minus strand of CM055205.1, from coordinate 3,104,265 downwards.
CCCGTTCCCTCGAGTGGCTCCACAGACGCGGCAGACAGGGAGCTCCCTCGAGACAGGGTGGATAGGCGTGTACAGGAAATTACGTCGTTTTTTTTTTTTTCTTTTTTCACTATGACGTTGACGCCTCATAAGTGCTGCCCACCTGATCCGAAAGATCGAGAGAGATCCCGCACGCGGCCGGGTGACGTGTTGGAACGGTAGGCACGTGCTTACGTCTTGTGGTGAGGGAAAAAAAGAAAAAAAAACATCCCCCCTCGTGTTAATCGTTCGTCGCAGAATTTGTACAATACTGGTTGTTAGATTTACGTCTTAGGGGATATGCAAACGAGAATGTGTAGGTAGAGAACCTTAGGATCACATGTAAATAGGAATGTTGATGTTGTGTGAACTACTTGAAATCCCTTTAACTAGTCGTTCTTGAATGTGCTACACCCCCTTAGCCTTGTAGAGGCGACCTCATATTCCTCCTGGCAGGATCCGCATAGGGTATACGATGCATGTACAACGTCATGAAGCACAGTGTAGCCAAGGACTCGAGAGTATTTCTAAGTGCCTGAATACCTCTCTCCGTTTCATTTCTTTGTTTTTTTTCTCCCCACTCGTCCTCTTTTCTCCGCACCCGGTCTCGGTTCCGAACACGAAGCGAACTCTTTCCAGTTCTAGGATTCTCCCCGTGTCAGCCGGCGGTTCCGTTTGACGATTGGGTTTATTTTGCGTATCGGTAAAAAAAAAAAAAGAGAAAGGAAAAGAAAAGAAAAAGATTAGGAATCAGATCTGATGTGAAGAGCCGTTCAAGTGAATCATACTGTACCACATCACAGTTTTCCATGCACAGACAGGGTGTGAAATACCAACTCGCACAGTTAAGAATGAAAATGTTAGCACCGACTATCATGGTTGTGTTGTAACGGCATGACTCCCAGACGACGAATAAAGGAGGTACGCATTGATCCACTGTATGATCGGCTATCATTTGTTTCATTACGGGGGGGTGGGGGGGTGGGGGGGGGGGGTGATGAACTCGGACACGGCTTTGGACGGCAAATGAGTCAAAGGGGTGGCGCGAAGGCCATTTTCAGGATGGAGCGGCGGCGGAGCGCCCGAGTGGGGGCCTGTGAGTGAGCTCTGGGACGGCTGTGGCAGTGTGAAAAGTGCTAAAAGGGCGGCTCGGGGGTCCCCCCCAGGGGCCGCCGGGGCCAGAGGCGCAGACACGGTGTGGCTCGGAGCCAAGGCAAAAAGGCCGAGGGGAGTGGGGGGAACCGTGTCACGACGTGACTGCTCTCCTCCGGCTCAGTCGATGTATAGAAATGAGTTATGTTCCGTCTTGTGCCAGTTAGAGGATTCTCCGGTCACTCACAGCTGCCAGAGCTCCGAGGAGAAGAAAGAAGGGGAAAGTTTCTCTTTCAACTTTCGGTCTTTGTGTGTCGTGCGCGGGCAAAGGATTTTCTTTTCCAATATTCGCCAGTGTCGGGAAAGGTTGAAAGGCAGCGGACGCGGCCGGAGAGGTAACTCATTTCCCGTGGATGGATGAAATCTGAAGTCAGGGGAGGCGTTCCTGGAAACCAAAGCGGCCTCGAGACCTGGCAGGCCGTTGCCGGGACGCACAAATATGTTTGGCTGAGTAATGAGACGGCTGTTCGGACGTCTCTTAATTGCAGAGGCATCGCGTCATGAATAACGCATGTCCTAATAATGGCAGAGCCAATCAAGGCTGCATTTCAATGACAAGACGGTGGTGGAGCACGGACGAGAAGGGCCCTAATCAGATCCACCTTTCGGCAATTCGTTCTTCAATTTCTTTTGACCTTTTGGCCACAAGGACTCACCTTCACCGTACCAATTCACCATACGGACACGGAGCGAACAGGTGAATGCCCTTTGAGACCTGAATCCGAGTTGTGAAAAAGGCTCCCTTTACAAGGACGTCACTTCAGGACGGAATGAGATGAAGAAATGGCTGTGTTGGGAGGCGATTCCAGAGCTGGAGTCATTTCAGCAAATGATTGGTGTTGGAAAAGGTGACCTTCACAGATGAAACTGACATCTTGTAGATAACAAGGAGTACCGACGGCCTTTTTTCTCAGTGTTCCATTAGGGTGAAATTGTGCTCATTGTTCCCAATAAGTCCTCCCTTTACCTCTAATTTCCCCTGAAATGAAGCATATAAACCTCCTTCCTCTGCCAGCAAGATAGGGGCCTGCATTCATCTCTCCAGAGAAATTTCACTCCCCTTTTAATTTTCCTTCGCCTCATCGCGGGAAGCGGAATATCCTCTCCCATTTTTTTTTTCTTGACTGCACTTTCAAACCCCAGCCCAGGCAGCAACCTGCAGTACCTGAGCATAACAACAGTCACCCTCTCTCTGCAACTCTGCTGGAATCTCTTTATCTAACACCCTCTGAAGCCCTCCTCTGAAAAAAGTTAGACGTTGTCATACAGAGACTATGCAGACTCTGTTTCTTTTCAGATAGAATGCAACATATATATATATATATATAGAGAGAGAGAGAGAGAGAGAGAAAGAGAGAGAGTGCTACTTTGTTTTTACTCTCGCTGTCTCCCACTGCAGCAGTTCCCAGCAGCAAAGCAGAGGCTGACGTTGAACGCGAGTTCACAGTGACAGCCATATAAGGGCACGCAAAAGTTTGTTGCAAAGGGAGAGGGGCCGGTCTCCTCCGTGACGAAGACTCAACGCGATCACTGTGATTCAGACGGGCCCAGGGCAAGATCGCCACCACCACGGACGGCTATGTCGTTCCTAGCGATCACCAAAAAGGCTCTGAGTGTGCACGCTTTGGTGAAGCCTTGATGAATCCATAGCTTAGACCAGGGATTGAAAGGGGAAAAGAAGCTATTCAATGTGCCGTTTTGAGCCACTGTCTGCCTTTCCAGTGAGAGAGGTGAGGGCAGTGACAGACTCCGCCTCCTCTCCACTCTGGGGCCGCTCCTCTCCACTCTGGGGCCACTCCTCTCCACTCTGGGGCCGCTCTGCTCGGGCGGTAGACAGCTCTCTCAGTCCGGGTTCACTGCCCGTGGCCCGGAGCGTCACCGCAAGCACACAACAGCCCTCCTGAGACAAACCCTCCGGAGCATTAACGAGACGAGGCGCAGGATCGTGGCACTTCTCGGGCCCTCTCTCATCTCGGCGAGGGCTCGTCCACCGCGCGGCCGCCACACAGGTACTTGTAGGGAAGCTGCATTTCAACCGAGGAGTGAATGCTTTGTCACGTTTTATGCGGACTGTGGGTCTCGGACGCGTTGAATAGGAACATTCTTCCTCCTCACAGGCTTTTCTCCCAAGTGTTTGAGTCAGACGACGACCTTGAAAGGTGCGATCCAGTCGTAGTACACTCAGCAGCAGCTAGTTTGCGAGACGCAGCCCAAACCCTGACCCTAACCCTAAGAATCGACCCTGTGATTTTAGCGTGACGCGTCCCCCCCAGACAGTCTCCGCATTCCCCTCCCCTCCCCTCCCCTCACCATGAGTCACGTCGGTAATTTCATATGCCGGCGGATCCCACGAATCTGTCGACAGTACGTATCACAAAAAATATTCTTCTGCGTGAGGTTCTTGATTTTCATGTAGGGAACATTGAAGCCGTATGTCCGTTTCATCTCTGTGCTCCAAGTCTCCTCTTCTTGGCCGACCGCAGCGACACGTTTCTCCGACATCTTCAGGCACGTCTCCCGCGCTCCGCTCAGGAGAACATTGGCTATTCTGCCTCAAGATCAAGGACGGACCTGCGGGCTGGACTGACGCTCGAGTTTCTCCACCCTGCATGAATGCACGAAACTAGTTCTGTGGATGCCCGGACCAGGAATGCAGTCTCTTGTCACGCTGACAGCCGGGAATTTCGACATCTCAGCCACATAAACAACCGACCTTGAGAATCCGGAGAGCCTCCGTTGCCTTTTGTCCGGCCGCGTCGAGTCAACGGAGTCAGTGTGATGATTATAAGCTTGATCTGCGGGTTCTGCCGAACGGCCTCGGCCCGTGCCCGCACCGCCTTCTCCTTCGACTGCATTCTCGGGGGCGGGCATTGTGTTGTGACACGAGCGTCATCAGCTCCCCGCCTCTGTCGCGCTCGGCCTCGCTGGCACTGGAATTGAGCGGGGCTCGGAAACAAAGCGTGCACCAAGGACGGTGACGGCGCCGAAAAGCAATTCTCAGAGGATCGCAGGCCCCCCGCCGGAGCGGGATTGGACATAGGCGGAGACGTGAGCACACGCCGCACTCCTCGCCCCGTCCGTCTGCGCCATCATGGCGATATACCGGCCTTTCAATTGAGCCGGCGTCTCTCGTTTTCCGCGGCTAATTGGGGCGACAAACTCATTTCCACCCCACCCCCCCACGCTGTGCATTGTGTTGCGCCGAGCTGGTGGTCCCATTAAAACCTCTTGTGATTCTTCCTCTTATCGTTTCCTTTTCAGGTAATCCAAAAAACATAATTACGCGGACCTAATTATTGATTATCTAATATACATCCACGTCAAAACAACTGCTGTTGTCTGTTTGGTTACACTGCCTGTAACATCAGGCAGCACAGCTATCTTTCTCTGCAGATTTCTGGAATATCGACCGTCTCACTTTTGCACAGTTTGTTCACACCCACTATGGATTCTGCAGCTTTCCTGCAGCGGGTGCGCCACACACCGCGTGCCGAGACGTTGACGTTGCATAAAAATCGAAGCGACAGCCGCCCCGCAGCGTCCTGTCTTATCTGCAGCCTCTGCAGCCTCTGCAGCCTCTGCAGCCTCCGCAGCATCCGCGTCCGCGTATGGACCCCCCCGAGAAAGGGGAGGCCGCGCCAGCTCCCTCTTCCCCCTCTCTTCTTCCTCTTCCCCCTCTCTTCTTCCTCCTCCTCGGCTCCTGCCCCATGAGGTCACAGCTCGGGTTCCTGCTCTCTGGCCCGCTCCGCCGGGGAGAGGAGCTCCCGAGAGGAGCCAGGTAAGCCGGGAGGCGTGAAACCTCGTCAGGGCTTCGGTGGGAAAAGCTAAGCGGCCTGCTGCGTTCGCCGGAGTGCTCGTCTGCAGCCTGGGGACGGACGGGTCGCCTCCAGACCCGCAGAAATGATGAAGTGGAAGCATAATGCACTCGCTCCTCTTATGTTCCCATAAGAGGAGCATAAGAGGAGCACACAGATATGTCTTGTATCTCAGGGGATGATGAATGACGGAAGATGGGAAAAGACAAGTCAAATGCGACGTCTCTGTGTGGGTTCGGGTCCAGCTGATTCATGGACGGAGTCATCACAGCTGACGTCCACTGAGAGCCCCTTTGTTTGCCTTGAGCCGGAACAAAAAAGAGGATGCCTCATGCCATTATCCTGAAAGTTTTTGTTTTTTCCCTCTCGCCTCACAAAATCACTAACCTGCAGCCTCCTCTCGTGTAGGACTAAGCAGGTGGCCTTAAAGAAACGGCGCTTTTTTCAGCACAAGTCAGCTCGGCCCGTTCGCTTAGCTTGCTGTAGTTTTTCGGGAGCGGAGGGAGCTGAAAAGGCCAGTTTCTCTCAAATCACAGAGCCGCGAACATGGCTTTTCAACAGTCGGGGCAGAAAACCACAGCATTCGTCCATATTAGGTGTCAGTATCGGTTGCAGCGGTTTAAATACTGTACAAAACAAGTCGATGATTGAGGCATTAATCAAAGCTTTCAGACGTGGCACAAATACCGTGTGACATTTAGAGGATGGGGATATCCAGCAGCCCCTCAGATCCGCCTCTGGCAGTAAATAGCCTCATATATGGAAAGTCAATCAGTCAGTCAATCAAGCGCTCACACTCTCCTTCTCCGGGTGCACCCGCAGTGGCGCATTGTGCAAACAGTTTTTTTTCCTCTGGTAATCCTGAATACTCACACAATTTAAAATGGATTATCGTTGAGAGGATTTCAGGGCCGAGACTGGCGCGGTTTTTGTTTTTCCCGTCCTAGATAACAAAGTCACATTTTATGAATGATCATACTCTTTTCAGTTATGTTCCAATCTATATTAATGTCCCTCATAAAAAATGTCTTTGTACTGATCGTCATGTGTGTCGCAACAAAACACTACAAAATGTATACCATGTATATATACATATATATATGTAGACTATGTATGTACAGTATATATATGTATATATATATGTGTGTGTGTGTGTGTGTGTGTGAGTGTGAGTGTGAGTGTGTATATATATATATACATATATATATATATAATTTGTTGTTGTTGTATATATACATATACATATATATATATATAGTTTGTTGTTGACCAGTATCTCATGTCATTCCTTCTTCCTTCTTTGCCTTGCTCCCTTCCCTCTTCTTGCCTCCATCCACCTCTACTCCTACCTAATCATTCCATCAGTAACCGAAGCACACTCTCTTTTCTAGTGGGGTGAGTCAACTGTTGTGTGTGCGTGCGTGTGTGTGTGTGTGTGTGTGTGTGTGTGTGTGTGTGTGTGTGTGTGTGCGTGTGTGCGTGCGTGCTCCAAATGTAGGCACCAACACACCCGGTCATGTTTCCTGTTGCATGCTGCCCGTGCGGTCGATATGTTCTCTCACACAATACCAGTCTAGTCACATTAGACACAACACGCCTTTAATTGTGACTCACTTTTAATCATGTTCCTTAATTTACAGTGATTACGTAACTGATCATGTGTGATGTCCTCGTCTACACTGTGTGTGCGTGTGTGTGCGTGTGTGTGTGTGTGTGTTACCTCCTTTGTGTGCATTCGCGAGCACGGACAGAATTATCTCACTTGAGCGTTGCTCACATTGCTGTAGGGACCAACACCATGTGGCAACAGATGGGCTAAATCTGAGCTTTGGTTATCACATATGAACAAAGAGAGAAAAGACTACACACACACACACTTTCACACACACACACACACATCACCACATGCAGAACTCCCATCTGTTCTCCTCTCTGCTCGTGTGTGATTTTTTCGGCTCTTTGTGCAGGCTAATAAATGGAGCAGCCGCTCCATAACTCTTGCTTACTCGTGTCGATAGTCATATCCACATAGAGGAGAAAAGGAAGGGGGAAAAATTCCAACTGCAGGGCTGGAATTTTTCACTTTTCAGTAATTGGACTTCCCACACTAAAGCACATCAGCCTGGAGATAAAAGCGAAGAGCAAAACAGAAAACACCATAACTCACCCCAAAAAGAATGGATGTGCTCAATTATTCCTTTGGAAAGGAGCGCGGAGCAGGATGGTGGCTATTCAGGGGACACCCTGTCTTATTTGTTTTTGTGTTTGCTGTGTTTTTGTGGAGGTTCTGATGCGAGATGAATCTCGGAATCATGGGAGGAGGTTGTGTAATGGCAGCGCAGCTCGTGGGCCTGTGCATCGGCGATGGGAGATGAAACGGAAACGCACTTTCAAATGGAAATAAACGACAACAGAGGGGCTTTCTCCCTATGAAACTCACAGGAACATCAAAGGCAGTAATGCTGCTGGAATGCCGAGCCAGATACAGTATGGAGCATGGATGCGTGTGTAGTCACACGTGCAGGCTTGCCTTTTCCATTGGACCATATGGATGAGGTGCTGACATGTTGAGATGGTCAGCATGGGCCCAAGCCTGCACCCATACGGTGGACAAAATGAAAAATATCTGCAGCCAGATCGGAGTTAATGCATGTGCTTTTGTTTCCCAGTATCCTTTGGTGGTCAAATGTGGTTTTGTTGATACAAAAACAATGATACGCTGCTGAATTTGTGCGGTCATGTCTTTATCTCTGCCTGTTTTCGACTTCAGTGTTCTCAGAAACAAGGATGTGTTCCGGAGCCTTATTTCCATTCCTTAGGCTTCAGCTTGGGCTCGATATTTGTTTGGATTTCTTGTGGATGTTCACGCAGTTGATGTATTTTCAATCTAAAATGATTGCACAAGGCATTGCAGGAGACGGACGGAGTATCAGAGCCTTGAGACCAGGCTAGAGTGTACATTCCTGGCAAGCAGACAGTGTTCCCCAGACTGTACATAAGTAAATATTACAGAGATACGTGCCTCACAAAGTGCTGGCCCTCAACTAGTTCAGAGCAAGTCCACTTCTCAACCCCAAGTGGACTTTACTCAGAGGTACTGCCCGTACTGCTCCTCTAATCTCCTCTCCGGGTGGTGACCTTGACCTGAGGTGGGTCGCCACGGCAACCGGAGCTGCACAGCCCAGGGTTTGATTTGCCCGGGATCAACCGAAAAAGGAAAAAAACTCAAAAAAAAACTCTCACTCACTACGAACCAACCTTTCAGCTCGGTGAAGAAGGGAAAGAAAAAAAAAGCCCAGTCATCACGCCTACGGGGTTCCTGAAGGAGACAAGATTACGAGTTTACAACAAAGTGATGAGTAACCGCGCGCAGCATAGACCAGGAAAATGACTCTCTCCGTGCCCACTCCGGGTTTAAGGCAGAGCTTCTCAAAGAGCAGGCAAACGGGTGGCGATCACAGCAAGCCACTCTGCCTCACGTTTGTCATCCGTTTGACGCGGGATGACTGGAAAACATATCCACCCTCGTGCTTTTATTTGTTTGGCCATGAGGAGCCGTGAGGAGTAAGCTCCCTCTTACAACTGAATCATGTTGTCCGCTTTTACCTTGCGCTCCTCACTTGTTGAGACTGAATGACTCAGATTCTGAACCTTCAATCACTCTGCTCTGCGCTCCCTGGTCTTCTCCTAGACATTTTCTAAATGGTATTGTGATCCCCTCCCCCCCATTAGGTCTGCTCTCCATTCTTTGATGTCCTTGATCTTTTTGTCTGCTAAATGAACGGGAGCACAAATTATCACAATAAAAGAATTTCAACCTCTTCTTTGGAGCGACAGAAACGGGCCGAGTCGCAGCCGATGAATGGGATGGAAATTCCCCTTGGCCAGCTCTGGAGGTGATGTTTATTAGAATGTTAAAAGGAGTAAAATGAGAGGGCTGCCCGGGGCCCAGAGCTTTCCCGGCTGCGCTCTGGGAGCAAGAGCCCATTGTTTCTTTCCTCCTTCCTAATGACCTGACAGGCAGCTCCTCCAGCCAGCACCGATATCTATCCTCTCTCTCTCTCACACGCAGAGCAGACCGCTCTAGCCCGTGCATGAGCCCTGTGCTGCACAGGGGACAGTAAATAGATATAGTGCGTAAAATGAGCACCGAGCAAACCCACACTGTCTTGGCGAAGGGGACAATTGTTTGCTGCTGGATGGAGACAAACAGGGGGGAAGGCCGCAATATACTGCAACACCGTGTCACTGTGAAATATTAGACCAGAAAAGACTGAATAAATAGGTTATCGGCATCAGACGACGTAGCAGGCAGGCACGCGATGCCTCCCCGTTTTTCGCCAATGAGATTCGAAGCATCCCACAAGTGTGCTCAGAATAATGCTGAATAATAACTGTGCTCTGCTCTCTGAAATCAGATTCATTGGTCACAGCTGGCTTTGTTATGAGGACTCGTTTCATCACTTGGGTTCTGCCAGTAAATCATGTTGCCATGGCGGCCGTTCCGTACGCTGTATATTTGATTTTCATTACGATTTTTCCCCCTTTCGGAATTTCCGATGGGTCTCTCGGTGCGGAGACCAAGCATAGGGTCGGTCCTCGCATGTGGGAATTCCGGTCTTCTTGCTATTCACTAAAAACAAGCCCAGGCCCATGCTAGCTGTATTATATTACCCACACTGACACCTTGTGCGTGCACCGTGCCATTACCTGAGCAATAAGCAGACAGAGAGGGAGAGAGGGAGAGAAGAAAGATAGATAGATAGATAGATAGATAGATAGATAGATAGATAGATAGATAGATAGATAGATAGATAGATAGATAGATAGATAGATAGATAGATAGATAGATAGATAGATAGATAGATAGATAGATAGATAGATAGATAGATAGATAGATAGATAGATAGATAGATAGATAGATAGATAGATAGATAGATAGATAGAGAGATAGATGGTACAATTATGTGCACAGACAGAAAAACAATTCCTCAGCTTCTCATCCATTGCTTGTTTGCACTTCCATGTCATCCCATCCCACCAGGATCTACTGAGCTCATACGCAGATGAAGCGTGCCAAATGAAGCGAAGCATCCCCCCCGCGCCGTAGTAACAGCAACACCTCCATGGGTCGGGGCACGGTTAATCAAGCTGAGGGCGGCCGCTCGTACGGTCCCATCATGTCGTCTCCGAGCCGCGGGCTCCTCAGCAACCTTCGGCGTCTGAAGCCGCGACAGCTTAATCAACGGAACACGGTGGCAACAGCCAGCGATGCAGAGGAGCAGGTGGCCCCACGTGAAGCCCTGTGCGCGCATCGGCTGCCAGCTACATGTAATGTGACGCGACGTGCTCACTCGCCTCTGTGCCACACTCCATTTCGTTTGATTTCCCAGCCGGAGGCTGTCATGCAGCAGCTCGGCCTCAGTGCATTGATTTCGCTGCCGCTGTGCGTGGGATGGGTCACGTCTTCTGTGCTCTTTGCCGGTTGAGGTTTTCTTTTTTTCTGTCTTTCCCAAAAGTACCCGGAATCGTGCGCCGCATCCTGCAGATGCACTGCAGCCTCTCTGTCTTCATTTGCTCTGAATAATTAAACCACAGCAGGGATTCACGAGCTGGTTCGGTCCCTGGCCTCGACTGGGGGTCCCACGCTTCGAGCCAGAGTGAAGCCACTCAACCACTTTTAGCTGGAATGATCAATTGCCATTAGTAGTAAGACTCATTAACAGAGCACACATGCAGACACACACACATTCACACACACACGTACACAGGGCATACATGGTCATATGTTAGATGCAATTCCAACATCACTTGTTATACTTTACGTGCCAGATCGTGCATTTCATAACTGTTCAGTTTCATTTCTCTCATTACATATGACATATTTTGCACAGATAAACTGTAAGCTCACTGTCCAACTGATTATTGCCTAACAATGTTGAGCTTTTCGTCCTTTCCTTGCTGACACCACCGAGGCACCAGGACTGGGACGGCCATGTCTGACATTCTATGAAAGGCGCGCACACTTCACACACAAGATCTGCTTGTCATTTATGCGACCACATCCACCCTGATTTGCACAGCCAAGTGAAACGGAAAGAAGACGGCAATACGATATCCTGATGAATACGCAGCTGGATGGATGGGCAACCATCAGTGAGGAATACATCATAATTTGCTGAAACAACTGAGCCGTTATCAGCTGTCTAATTGCCTGCCGTCGCCGCTAAATCTTCATTTTTACATGCTCCAACCTGTCATCAGAAACGCTGACAGACATCCCGAATCACTGACGATTGTGCAATTCAACCCTTTTGTTGTACTGAAAATGAGATTTAGAGGCACAAGCCAAGATGACAATGGCAAACAAAATGAAAGAGTACATCACAGAAAGTCAAAATCACTGTTTATCAGTCAAGTAATTAACTCCACCTGTATGAATATGTAATTTGCCCTAACGTGAAAACTCTGAAGACACTTTGCCTTTATAATGTTAATGGGCCTGTCACATTAGATAGGCATAGTAACTATTTGCTTTGAGAACTAATATCATTTATGTTTAACTATTAATTACAACGATAATACAGCAATAATTACAATCTATCGTCCTTTGTACAGAACAATAGTAAAAAGGACGGTACCGCAAGAGTTCTATGGGGATAAATTCATTTGAAATTGTGTTGAACCAGGAAGGCCTCTAGGTGGCACTGTTCCCTAGACATACCAACTCCCGTACACTCGCCAAGATATGGGTGCTGGGCTCATTACTCTCATTAATGCGTCTCTTCGTTTGTATTTGTCGCATGGTAGATGTACACGATTCATTAGCACAAACATCGTAACTAACTAATCGTGTATATATATAGAATATATACTTTATATATACTTTTACAGGAGGTTCCTCTCAAATCTCGCGATGAGACGCTGTTGAACGCCGCTGAGGCGTACGCATTCTGCGTTGACATTCTTACGTCATTCCCGTAGCATTTACGTCCAATAATGTGCGTAAGCACCTCCAGCCACTACTACTACTACTACAACTACAACTGCAGTTGAGTTGAGACGGTGAGAGCCGAGTTTGCGAGAGGGAATGTCCAGCGTAGACGCTTTGATTAGTGAGGCAGACGGGAACGGCGGTATAATGGGTGAGTTTTACACTCCGAAAACACACTTTCTGTTTTCCTCCGTGGGTAAAACCGTCCGGACATGTCCGAGGCGAGGGACTTTTCAGCCAAGTTCTGGTTTGGCTATCGGAGAGTCGCTGAGTGAACTAGCCAGTGCGAGTCGTTACGGGGCGTCCAGCGTTAGCTTAGCCCCGTGTTCCCCTGTTCTCGGGGCTGGATATCAGAGCAAAGACCGTGGACAAAGAACTCCGCTCGCTGTCTCAGGTTTCTGCCTCCTCCAGCTTAAACTAACGTCCCGCGGTCTTCCGGTAATTTTAGGTGCGAAGCCCGAGCAACTATTTTAAACCAAATTACCGCCCACCATGCCGTGTTACTAGTAATAGTATGCGCCAGGACGCCCAAAACTATGTTAAAAGTTCACATTCTGAGCTGCATCTGCTGTTAAATGTGTACCGAAACAAAACGTGGGTCCTGAGCGGTATTACGCGGAAACTACTTTCAACACTACGTTACGCGCTGTCGTATATCTTTTCTAACCATTTATAAATAGGGTTCGGCTGCGAACTGTTGGATCCTTCGGATGGATAGATACTTTATGTGCCTGTTCTACTAAAAACAGAGGTGTGTACTGTTCCAAACGCAGCTTAAATCGGCGTTGAAAAGAGCACACAAATGCATAATGGTACACATAAGTGAAGAGGTAGAGATGTGGTAGTCGTCAGGATGGCATTTCCTGTGTTTCCTGTCATGAGTGAGGAACGCTAACGTTGCTTCAACGTGCTCGTGAGATCTCATCGGCCCCGAGACGAGTCTGCTATCTGCTGTCAATCAGAGCTCTGCCGACGGTGTGAATGTCTGAGCGTGACGGGGTTGTCTGGCCGGCGTGGTCCCGAAAAACACACCTCCGTCAGGTTGAAAACACCGGGATGTTTGCTCGGGCCGAACAGCCTCACAGGGGATTTTTTTAAACGACTGCTCTTAATCAGCTCTGGCTAATCGGGCCACGTAAACCCCCAGAGAGGACGATATCGGGAACGTTACACGGAGAGCCCCAGCGCACGCTGTTTTGATGGACAGATAATAACACGCTACCTTTCCTGGCCCAAATGTGGCATCTCTGTCAAAGGAAAGTGCAGCAGATCGACGGGATGTTTGCGTGAACTTTGAAACAACAAAAAAAACAGCGACAACATGCATTTGTCGGCAGCCATGGCAATGCGATGTGTTTATCATGGGAATAAAACGAGTGGCATTTAGTAGCTGGAGCCAAGTGGCGTATTGCCTGTGCTGTTTGCATAGTGGCGATGACATAGCACAGATGGGCAGGTCGGGCATCCGGCCAGACTGTGTCAGATGGTGTGGTAGTCAAATACCAAGGCCAGCCCCAGCGATGGCTGGGACCACGCTCCCAGTTTGTTCAGGTGCCGGGGTCGTGCTCCTGGTGTTTTGCCGAGAACAGGGGGGGGGGGGTTCACAGCACGTCGCGGGTCTAAACTGAACAGCGTGCGTCTTTTCTGTGATCTGTCCGCGCCTTGGCCACATCTCGTTATCTAGATGAGAGCCAGTCGCCCTCAGGGTCGGTCCGTTGCAAATGGAGAATGGATCATCGTCAACTTCGCTCTCCTCCAGTGTTCCCCTGTCCGGACAGAACGATCATATGCACGACAGATAACGAAGTTCGTTATGGGTGCCGAAACGACGCCACGCTGTTTACATTATTTACCCAAATATGGAGGCCGCGCAGGCACTTCCTATGTCATCGGTCGGTGATGTCACCCGGACGGCTGATTGAAGTCACACGCTTGAGGCCAGACTCGGCATCTCCCCCACCGTCTCCGGCTCTCGACGTGCGGGGCGGCGAGTCAGGCACATCTGTCGACGTGACGGACGCTCTGAGCGTGCGTGAGAACGCGCGTCCCGTCTGCAGGATGTGAAACCGCCGGCCTTCGCCGAGGTGACACATACACGCACGCACACGTCAAAAACGGGTTTGTTTCAACCTGCAAGCCATCGATCGCCGAATGGGTGCGCGAAACGGGAACTTGAATGGCCCGAGGGGGGAGCAGAGATGAATAACGAGGGCTTTTTTTTGTTATCGCGTGCTGTGCGTAAGAGCCAAATGGCGCACGGTCAGGGGAGTTGGAGGAGGAGGAGAGCGGCGCGGGACGGTGCCTGAGATGTCTGAGCGCTGCCGGGGTCGTGGGAAGGGGTCGTCTTCTTTCTGTTTTTTTTTTTTTCAGAGCGTGCCGTCGGCCCGGCTGCCTCTGCTGCCTCTGGGACAGCCGAGGCTGCTCGTAACCCCCCGGCTTCCTGGAGGCTCACCGCAGCGCTTCCGCCGGTTGAGCAAACAGCAGAGCGCACCGTGCATATCTGCGCCAGTCACCGCCCCATCACTCCGCTGCGAGGATTTCATTTTTTCTTCTTCTTCTTCTTTCTTTTTTGTTTTCTTCTTTGCGACACTGGCTCGGAGGTGAAAGCGCGGTTAAAAGTCAGAGCGCGCTTCCTGCTCCGACTCTCAATGGAGCATCCTCCGCCCTTTGATAGTGGCGCGCCGTCGCTATTTGATGAATGACGTTTTTTGTTCGACGCCTCCCGACATGTCAGCGCACACTAGAACCTCTCTCTGCTTTGACGCTTTCCATTGACTGCGTGGCTCTAATTAGCACAGACGAGTTTCGATCGCAGTCCGACTGTGTTGAACCAAATGGACCAAACCGTGAGATAACTCATCTGTGCGCGAGCCCCCGTTGCTGCTGGCGTCAGATCAGGAGTGAACACATCTTTACACCCTGCAGTGAAGTTGTGAGTGTAAAACAGAGTGAAACATATTCTCCTTTCGACGCGACCACAGCTCCCCCCCCTTCAGAACTAGGGCTTTGTAAATGTGTCTGCACTTTTTGGGGGAGAAGTGACCGAGTTGAGTGTACGTGACACATCTCCTGCAGACGGTCGCACCTCTGCCCGCAAAGCGTCGCAACACAGAAGCGCAGTCTCCGCCGATGCCGCGCGATAAGGCGCTGAGACGCAATTAGACACTATCTTCAGCGCCGATCGGAGCTGTGTTCGTGTCTGTTCGTCAGGCGTCCAGTCCCTGGGTACCCCCCCCCCCCCCCCCCCAGAGCCGAGCTGATGTTTGGAGCCGTCTGCACGTCGCGTCGGGCTGAAGGCGAGGGCGCTCTGCTCTCTGTCAAGTGTCTGGGCGCAGGAAACGGTGGAGGGGTGGGCGCAGGGATGTGAGCCAGGAGCAGGAGGCCGGTCGCCTGTGTGTGTGTGTGTGTGTGTGTGTGTGTGTGTGTGTGTGTGTGTGTGTGTGTGTGTGTGTGTGTGTGTGTGTGTGTGTGTGTGTGTGTGTGTGTGTGTGTGTGTGTGTGTGTGTGTGTGTGTGTGTGTGTGTGTGTGTGTGTGTGTGTGTGTGTGTAGTTACAGCAAAGCCCGCTGCGATGAGTGCAACACGCTTCACCTCGTGAGATTAAGTGGCGACGGCTCCTGTAAACACGCCGCGGCTAACTGCTTCCTAGTGCCGCTGCTCCGAAGGGCCCGGCCACTGTAGTAGAGTCATATGCTAACAGTCTGCGCTCTCCAAATCACAGCCTCGTCACCTGCCGCCCTTCGCTGGATAGGAGACTTGAGATCGGGGCATCTCAAGCCTCCTATTCCTGCAACAATGCATAGACTTTCACCGTTTTCAGCTCCACGGGCCGGTCACTCTGCCGTGCGATGCGGCGCTTGGGGTCCCGCGCTTTGGTTTACGTTTCCAGATCCGTGTTCGATTTCGTCCAACGTCAGCACCTTGAGCGACCCGTCTAAACACAGAGCCATTAAACCCCACCGAGACCGGCGCTTTCTGTGCACGTGTCGACTCGAGCGGGCAGATGCGGCGGCAGGGGATCAGAGCAGAACTGCTGCGTCATTTGGACTGTCCCCTCACCAGCGTCTCTTCTTCTCGTTTTCCCCTTTTCCTCCGGCTTCGCTCGGGCCCCGTCGTCCTGGCTGCGCCCACGACTCCCTCCCCACATCAACTGCTGACAACTTGAAAACCTGCTCGCCCTCCAACCCAGCTGTAAGTATTCAGCTCCTCTCAGTCTTCGGGGGCCTCCGGAGCCCAGATCGCAGTTAAAATAGCTTCTGTCGAATTCACTCTGTGGCTTCCTCGATTTGTCTGGTCTCATGTTACATGACATCTTTCAGAGTGATTCAAAGATGTCACAAACAGACTTGACAGAAATCTTCACACATTTAAACATGATATATAATTACTCTTTACCATCACGTTAAGCTGAACAGTAGATGGACTTGTTCTGGTCTAGTCCTCATGACCATTCAAAGCACTTCTCCGTCAAGTCACGTTCCCCCAGGCCTGCTCGACACGCACGGAAAAGTCTCAGCTCTTGTCTCCCTTTGCTCCGCAGCAACAGAAGAACCTGGAGGGCTACGTCGGCTTCGCGAACCTTCCCAACCAAGTGTACAGAAAATCCGTGAAGAGGGGCTTCGAGTTCACGCTCATGGTTGTGGGTGAGTGAACCTCTCCCAAGCCCTCGCGGACGGGGATGGCGTCGGGTCGAGTGTGAAGCCCCTGCCGCACGTGTGCCGGCAGGAGCGGAGCGATGAGTTGCACGTAAAACGGCACTCCGGGAAGACGTATTTCCACCAAATGTTGGCTGTTTGCAGCCGGTGTGCTTCTGCCGCCTGCCTGCCTGCCTGCCTGCCTGCCTGCCTGCCTGCCTGCCTGCCTGCCTGCCTGCCTGCCTGCCTGCCTGCCTGCCTGGGTGTGTGTGGGTGTGTGTGTGTGTGTGTGTGTCTGGCGGATTGTGTGGCGGGGAGGAGGTTTCCTGTCGCTCCATTCATGCCGGCCAAGTCCAAGCGGCCCGAGCAGCCGATTGAAACCCCCCCCCTGCAGCACCTTCCTCCCTCTGCTCCCATGGCGTCCTCGTGTACCTGAGCAGGAAGCTGCTCTCAATGGTCTCCGTGATGTCACATCCTGTCCCCCCACGGGTGGCGGGTGCCTACCTGGCTCCAGGGGCAAAGAGTCTGTCTCCATGGGAGCCAGTGTGACCTCCAGTCACGCAGTCACACCCTGGAGTCCCCCCCCCACACACCACACACACACACACACTGCCGAGCGCTCTCAGGAAAGAGGCTGTTATGTTGCACTTTAGTGTGCAGCGTGTAATTAGAATAGCAGGGTAATTGGCAAAGCGCCTGTCATGCTCGAGTAGATGAGGCGTCAGATAGTGCGTGTGCTTTTCCTGAATGTGGGGAAGTGGGAAGGGGGGGCGGGGGGGGGGGGGTGATGGGAGTGTTGTAAAACACATTCACCCGCCGGGTTATGGAATTTATGGGATTTGATGGAATTTCTGCAGCCGTGTTCCAGAGGGCGACGCCGGTGAGGCAGGGCGGCTAGTGCCCCAGGCTGCTTGTTTGTCTTCGCTGGGGTTTTTTTTATAGCCATTCTAACTGTCGAGACTTTTGGAAACCTTTAAAAGACTGTCATGAAGTCCTCAGAAACGTGTCGCACAGGAAAAGAAGA
The DNA here is from genome assembly GCA_029224185.1 of Karalla daura. Taxonomy (NCBI): domain Eukaryota; kingdom Metazoa; phylum Chordata; class Actinopteri; order Chaetodontiformes; family Leiognathidae; genus Karalla; species Karalla daura. The sequence continues at coordinate 3,086,629 of CM055205.1, read as the reverse complement.
CGGGCTGCCATAAAAAGGCGTAAGGAGTGATGAAAACTTGGTTAAAGCCGCAACGGGTTCGACATAAAACGGTGGCTGAGTTTCAACGGAATAGTGAACATCTTGAACAGACCCAGAGAGTCCCGATGAAACTGAGAAGTAGCCCCAGACCCGGTTTGAGCTGCACCGGCTCTGCATCCTGAGTGACAGAAACTACTGAGGCTTCGGCGATCTGGATTGGGATCCGCAAACATACCAGTCAGAGTTTAGTTTTTGGTGACATGGATGTTCCCAGCTTCCAGCCGCGCTACGGGTGTTAGGTGCGTGGTTTCTGTGTACATTAGCGGCGGGGCGGACGTATGGGGAGGCAGCCACTGAAAGCCAGGCCAGAGCCATCTGTTTGTCGATATTTGGCAGCGATTTTTGCACATCGGCAGGGACTGACCTCGCCGGTCGCATCGTGTGTTCGCTCCCCGTCGACCCCGGGGCCCGAACGAGCTGCGCTGCGCCTGCTCTGGGAAGAATCCCCCTCGCGTAAACAACGGCCACATTTAGGAGGAGGAGGAGGAGGAGGAGGAGGAGGAGAGGTCTGACGAGGGCGGAGGCAAATTGGCAGCTTTGCCAGCAGATTTATAGATGCTGGAAGGGGGAAAGTCCCATTCATAAACCTTTTGAGGCGATGCCGTCAGGCGCACGGCTTTCCAGCGGCTCTCCTCCAGGAGGAGAGCCGCGGAGCTCCATCTCCTCCAGGCCGCGCGGCTTTTCCTGCCCCCCCCCTCCCTCCCACCAGCCTCGTGCGTGCAGCGGGAAGTGGCTCCGAGTAAACCCCCGCGGTTTACACAGCTGCTGGAAATTTCCTTTAAAGGAAGTGCTCTGGCTGGCTGGCTGGC